>CM053268.1:18428933-18448233 GCA_028583415.1 Protea cynaroides | reverse complement strand
CATAAACCAATGATATCAACTTATCAAGTCACAATCCAGACTTCAAATTGAGCTACGTTTACATGATAGCTTTGTCATTAGCAGAAAGTCATCAAAATAATCAGCCATAATAAAATTAAAAAAAAAACAATTTAAAAAAAAGGCTATAGCCATACAATAAACTAACTTGAGTCTATGCCTCAAATATATTGCAAAGAGATTTCTGATATGCGACCAATAGAAGAAAAGGAATTATAATCTCCTAGAAACAGGAAAGTACTTTGCTCGAACAGTTCCTACCATTTGACTAGCCTCAAATCTTTTTTCCCAACAATCCCCTTTTTTTTTTTTTTTTTGGTATGTGTGGTGGTGGCGTGGGGGGGGGGGGGGCGCCCCCCCCCCCCCGCGGGGCCGGCCCAGCGGCGCGGGCGGGGGGGGGGGGGGGGGGTAAGGAAGAAAACAAAAAAGGGGGGGGGTCCTTAGCTCCTCCCCCGTCCGCCCCCGCCGGGGGGGGGGGGGGGGGGCCGCCGGGGGATCAAGATGAACAATACCCATATTGAAGTTAGAAGTTAAGCCCCATGAAGAACAAAAACCCAGAGACAAGTGCCAAAATACATATGAACCACGAAGTGTCAGGATTACTTTATAAATGGGCACAAGTGATACTGAGAGAGTCAACCTTATTATTTTTGCCTAGATGGGAAATTTAATCCATTATAACTATGATATAAACCAATTTACAAGCTATCCCACAGTAGTTTAGTGGTTCTAGACTACCAATTTCTGAATATGTACCAGAAAGCGGAAAAGAATAACTCCTCACTAGTGCTGAATCATTTCAGGGTAAGACTACATGTGAAACAATCCAACAGCATAGAAACTAAAAGGAAATTTTGCTTGATAAAGACTTTTTGCACAAAATCATTCGCTTAAATTAATAACTTAATAAGTACGTCATCTATTTTCAAACTTAAAATGTTTATTATAATTATTTTGTAATGTAATCAAGTAACTACAATATATCTAAGCAGCAGTGTTTTTGTTTAATGGTGGAGATTACCATCACAAGTAATACAAAAGGCAGTATTTCATAATGGTGCGTCTTGGACACGTTAAAATTTCCATTGAAATCCAAAATTGAAAACCACTTCATCATCTTGACTATCAACTAGGCTACAAGGTGAAAGAAATAGCAGTATCCAATTCCAAAAACTTCAAAGCACTGTAAATCATAACCTACATACCCAAATGCAAGATTTTAAATATCCAGATGTATCGACTATATTGGTTTGATACACATCTGTTTTGGCCCTTATCAATACAATACAGAACCTATACATAAAAATATTCATGTATGGAACGGTGTCGACCATATTGAAGCGATACAGACCAACATGGTACTGATATGGACCGATACAATAACACATGCTGCCAAAACCCAAAAAGCCCAGTTTTAAAAAATAATCCTACTCTGATTCTCTTTTTGCCACTCCAAGTGGGGATCCCATATGACCCCAAAACAACCTAGGATAGGTGATCAAACAAGCAAAATTTTCATTGAAGTTCATGAAAATAGAAAGAAACATCTAAGCCACAGGTTGAAATATGTTTGCTAAAAATCCCTTCTTTTTTTATTCTTTTATGACTTAACACTTGGTTGTTCCTTTCTTGTTTTTGTCAAGTTCACATTCAACTGAAAACTCACCTCGATGTACTCATTACCATTGAAAAAACCATGAACTCAGCTATTTTCAGATTCAAGTTCACATTCAACTGAAAACTCACCTCGATGTACTCATTATCATTGAAAAAACCATGAACTCAGCTATTTTCAGATTTTTCTTAAAATTGAAAATATTGAATATTGGAATTTTTTTATTTTCTGGCCTTAAATTCAATATAATTATGTAAATAATTTATACGTTCTTTGTCTTGCATGGATCTACAACACCCATGATTCATATAATTTTTCACTACTTGTATAAAATTAGAAAAATAGAATAAATTGGGTAATTTTCGGTTTTGTGGTTTTCAAATAACCTATAACTTTTTAAATAAGCATCAATAGATAGTTGTTATCTTCTCGTATGGTCTGTGAATGTTCAATTTTTCCCAATGCTTCAGGTTAACAAACTAATACGAAAGGGTATGCCAAATCGGAAAGGAAAAAAAAATGCATAATTAGGTAGATTTGGAACATCTTGAATGATTTTTGATCCACAATATATAATTATAGTTGTTCTAAGTACTTAATATTAATAGTTACATATTACTTAAGGTTTGTTTAATGTTTTACTAGTACTGTGGTTAATATTTATATACCTAATGTATGTTACTTAGTAGTATGTTTAGTTTTGAGGTTTGTTTAATGTTTTACTATTACTGTGGTTAATATTTATATACTTAATGTATGTTACTCAGTAGTATATTTAGTTTGTTTATAGTTACGCTTGTCTGATGTGGACCTTTAAGACTTACTTTAGTTTAGCATCCTAATACGAAAAATAGATTTTTGTTTTTCATATCTTCATGCTTTATTGCTTAGTAAGGTTGATATTGCACTTGCCATTGAAGATTCGAAGAAGAAAGATTCCTCCAAGACAGACAATCTGACATGGGTTAGATAACATTATTTATTGCTTATTTGAAGTGTATTATACTTAAAAACACTAGTTTTGCATGTATCGCAACAATTTCTTGCTTATCCAAGCATATCCATAGTCTATTAGCATCTTTGCGATACGTCTCGAACAAAGTTATCAAGGCTTTGCCTAGGTGTCCAAGTGGTTTTTCAACCCCTGGGCAATTGGTTGCCTTATTGTATCACACCTTGTTTTATATATATATATATATATATATATATATATATATATATATATATATATTTTTTTTTTTTTTTTTTTTTTTTTTTTTAAATTGGAGCCATTTGTAGCATATTTATTGGATCTATAAAGTACATACATACACCATAATGCATGGAATTGCATGTGTATTAAAAATTGTTTGAGGTTATAGAGTAAGGGGGAGGCCCAATGAGCCTCTCAAGATTAGCATCAGGCACTAATCCCGATAGCAATAGGACCTCTCTCTCTCTCTCTCTCTCTCTCTCTCTCTATATATATATATATCTGTCTGTTGGTTATTACCTGTTTGCCCTTCTAGGGTTGTAACCTCTCTACTAGAGTGTCTCAACACAATTGTTGAGGCTCCCAAAATTACAGTAGCCTCTCCTCATCTCTTTTTTCTCCATTCTTTTTCTTCTCTCTAGAATCACGTGGTATTAAAGCAAGGTCTGTAAAGTGTAAACACACGTAAGATCGTTTTCAGTACATTCTAATAGTGTTCCTCTAGGACCTCAACTTTACTTGTTGCTGACCCAACTACGAAGTTGCATCTCTAAATCGAAGGGGGTGTGATCACCCCATGGGTTTTGATTGAATGATAAGGCAATTGATTGATGGTGGAATTTTCTTTGGGCAGCAGTGGATCTATGAGTTAGAATCGATTTCCTTTCTCCGGTTCTTGCAATATCAATTTGGTGTTATCGATTTGCTTTTGGAAGCTGTTGCGATATCGAATGATGCTTACAATATAGTTTTTCTGATATCGATTTCTAGTTTTATGCTATCAATTTTCTAGAATCATTTTGGTGGCTGCGATACCACTTTTATGATATCGGTTTGGTGCTTTTGGCGGTATTGTAGTGAATCGCAAGCTGCCTTTTTTATTTAGCCTCTCCTTTGGGGGAACCAAGCATTGGGATGGATCCTTTTTCTGGTTTGTAGTGTTGCCACTCGGTTGGCTGATCCGAGAATTGATATTGTTATGATGTTTAGTTGTAAGGGGGAGGTCCTGCTAGCTAAAATCCTCCCCCCTTCAAGAACTAGCTAAAGTCCTCCCCCCTTCTTTGACTTTTGGTTTGACTTTATTGTTGTAACCCTTCTAGGGTTGTTCTCTGTATATAGTGAATGAAATGGGGAGTCACAATATAAGGTTGTAATTTCAAAAGTTGCAGCAACGTCTTCTATATTCTTCCTCCCTTCTCTCTTCCTTGTCTCTACATTTTACAGATATCAACTTTTTTGGCCTTTGTAACTTTGTTTGGCTTCTCTGTTGGCACTTGGCAGAACTGATTGTTGGAATCTTTTTTTTATCTACATCAATAGTTTTGTGACTATTCGTTTTGGGACTTATGGCGGAATCCAATACTAATGTGATGGAAGTGTCTTTATCCTCCCATCGGATTACAAAGAATAAATTGAAAGGGCTTGGTAATTTCCAGCAATGGCGGAAAATCGTTAAGATTGTTTTGACAAGATGAGATCAACAGAGTCACTTATCTCAAACAAATATTTGCACAGACACCACATGGGACACTATTGATGCCTGAATTTTGGGACAACTATTAAACTCTATGGATAATTCAATTGTAAACCTTGTTATCCATATTAATAGTAATGGAATTGCAGGCTTATTTGAATGTTTTGTATTCGGGTCACAATAATCTGTCTCCAATTTATGAAGGGTCACAGAATTTTTATCGGGTGGATCAAAAGGGTCACTCTCACCCAATATTTTGCTGATTTCAAATGGATGTATGAGGAACTGAATTCTCTACTTACTATCAGACTCAACGAAGCTGTAAGAGAAATGTGATATAACATGGTGAAAAAAGGCTATAAGGAAAGATAGTGATTATGAAATAAAGTGCTTATGTAGGACTGAGATATAAAGTTTACAGCAGATTATTGTTAATGTTTATCACTATCTTGACATGATGTATGTTATGAAATGGAAGTTTCAAGTTATGATTCTTATGAAAGAAATATTAAGTTTATAGGTTATGAACTGTTATGTATATTTGAATGTAATTTTCTGCCAAGATGGAATTCTACTCACTGAGCTTTGGCTCACCTAAGTTAATGAACATGTTTTACAGACAAGCAAAGTGGAGGCAAGAATGTGTTGGATGCAACTAAAAGTCCAAGTGGGGAGTGGAACCCCTTTGGCACACTTTGATTGCAATAATTATGAGTTTTGTTAATGCACGTATTTTAATTGGTAAGGTTTTTAAAGTTTTATTTATCCAGCCACCAGATGTTATTGTTTGTATAAGTCTAAGTCTTCCGCCGTATTTATGTCAGGATGTTGTATGATTTAAGTAAGTTTTTGATAAATAAGGTGATGTTTTAGCTTATGAATGGTTTAAGTTATGGAGAAAAAAAAATTATACCAGATTTCTAACTGGTCTTCCTTCATGATTTGTTTGCATATTTTAGATCCGAACCACTCCTGGGAGGGCTAACTGATGTACATAAGATGCAGGACCAATGAGAGCAATGGCAGTTATGGATCTTTTGGACGGATTTGGACCCAAGTATGGATCAGTTCTGAGGCAAAGGCTAGGGTAGATGATCAATTTATACTCTAGCTTTACTATACGATCGATTTACAACCAGTCCAAACAATAGGTTAAATAAAAACCAGGAAACAGCAATTGAAGACTTAGCTTTCCGGCCAATCCGACCATTGGTCGATCATATAATTTGGAAGGCTTGAAGATTGATATGGCCTTGCAATCTATCCAAATTTGAAGTCGACCCAACCAATGGTTGGAGAGATGAATTTTTGAAACCTGTTGTGACTGGTTCTTGTTCTTGAAGTAACAGCAGCAAATCAACACCTTTATTGTTGCAGAAACCAATTGGGGAAGAATAGATAGTAGAAAAGCAATGGAAATAATAAGAGAGAGGGAGAGGAGATCGGTATCAGAAAAAGGGGGGATTAGTGAAGATTTAAGAAGAGATTAAAATGGGTAACAGGGCAATCGGCTGAGTCACTCAGCCAGAATCGCATATAGCTCTCTCAGTTTTTAGTCTAAAAGTGAATCCTTCTCCTTTATTCATATTTATAGAGAAATAAGGATTACATGTTATGGAAGGAAGATCTGGTCAATCCTTCCAAATTCATGGAAGGAAAGTCCATTATTTCCTACAAAGTTTCCTAAAACTGAAAAGGAAAAGAATTAGACATTCTCCTAAATAAACAATGGAAAGTTTCTAAAACAAAAATTCTAACTTTAGGCAAGTCTCCAAATAGAAATAACTAACTTGAAAACATGCTTACATAGTATCTTAAATATTAGGATTAATGATGAGTATGCACGCTATACTTAGTTTCAGACTTCACAGTCTTCCTCGTCTTCCACTACTACTTTTGTCCAGACAGGTAATGCCACAGCATGGCTTTCATCCTCTCGTCCCAGGAAAATACGGTCAAGATGACTAATGATTAATATTTATGCTATGCTCAGTTTTAGACTTCACAGTCTTCCTCGTCCTCCACTACTACTTTTGTCCATACAGGATATGCCACAGCATGTCTTTCATCCTCTCGTCCCTCCACTTCTAGTGTCACTTTGGTTGGCAACTCTTTGGCCAAAGTCAGTGGCATTGTGACTGTTCATCCCACTCCATCTCTATCACTATCCTCAGTCCTTCATTTACCTAACTTTCCGTTTAACCTGTTGTCTATTATGCTCTGTTTGTTTTGCTGTAAAATTTGTAACATTTTATACAAAAAAAAAAATTTCAATGTTCATTTCCAAGAGATAAAATATAGTGATATCTATAGGGGATGGAAAAGGAACTTTGTCTTTCTTTTATCTACTAAGAACAAATTTTGAATTTTTTTTTACATGTAAAATTTTATGAGTCGAAACAAACAGAGCATAGTAAGCTTACTGCTGCTTACAATTGTTCCATAACTTTTTTTTCCTGATTCATGTGTTTTTTCAGAATCTTATGACAAAGAAGACGATTGGTAGGGGCCGTGCGCAAGGTGGGTTGTATCTACTTGAGGATTCTCCAATTGGGTCATCCATCTTTGTATTGGGTCATCCATCTTTGTAAAGTTTGAAAAAACTTGATCCTCATTTTAGCCCGTTTTCTAGTTTAGAGTGTGAGTCGTGTCAAGTTGGGAAGCTCCATCGTATGAGTTCTTCTCCTCAAGTTAATGAACAGCCTGCACACCTTTTGCTTTAGTTCTTTCTGATCAAAGTTCGAGGTGCTGGTTTCGAGGCTAGTTTCAACCAGCCTCAAAACTAATTTGTCTCAGCTTTGACCAGATTTCCAAAACCTGGGATTTTCCCTGGTCAACTTGAAACCTTGGTTTCGAAACCCATAAGTGTTTTTTTCGATCTGATTTTTTTGTGTATTATATTTTAACATTTTTACACCTATTTCCCACATTAGTTTAAAAAAAATTAAAATGATATTATGTAGTGTGGACCCAAGTTTACTAGTGTACGCTGAGAGTTTAGTAGGCAACACTTATTAATGACTAAAATCATTTAAGTTAGTTGGCAAATTGAATTATCTCACTGTGACTTGACCAGATGTGGCATTCCCAATCAATGTTGCGAGTCAGTTTCTATCCTCTCTTGGACGCCTCATTGGGATATTGTTATCCGTATTTTACGGTATCTCAAGAAGGCACCAGGTCGTAGTCTTTGTACTCTAATCATGGGCATAGACATGTTGAGGGCTTTCCTGATGTTGATTGGACCTGTTCTCCTATTGATATATGGTCAACTACTAGGTACTGTACTTTCGTTGGGATGAATCTTGTGTTCTGGAAGAGCAAGAAGTAGACTGTAATTGCTCTGTCCAGTGCAGAGTCTGAGAATCGTGCTATGGCAAATGCATGTGAGATACTATGGGACAAGCAGTTGTTAGTGGTGCTTGGTTTTCCGCACGAATCTTCTATGCAGCTATGATGTGATAACCAAGTTGTCATTCACATTGCTTCCAATCTTATGTTTCATGAGAGGACGGAACATATTGAGGTCAATTGTCATCAGGTTCATGAAAAGCTTCTGCAAGGGGTAATCTCTCTATGCCATGTTTGTATAAGAAAACAACTTGTTGATGTATTCACTGTCTCTAGGGAGTGGGTGGATTGGTTAAATTTGTAACAAGCTGAGCATGATTGATATATATGCTCCAACTTGAGGAGGAGTCTTAGAGATTATCGAGTAAGTGGGAAGGCCCTATGAGATTAGCGCTATGCGTTAATCCCAACGGTGATAAAACCTCTACCCTCTCTCTCTCTTTCTTTCTTGTTCTCTTTGTATTTCTTTTCTAAGTTGTGGACTGTTTTTATGTTATTTGATTCTCATCTTCTTTGTTTATCCTTTTATGCTTGTCTGTTTTCTTTCGCACAGTGAAGACCATGTGGGAGTATGTTTGGTATAACATTATGTTCATTTCCCTTCAACACTCCATATCTTTCCTTTTTTCTTTTTACCAAGCGCAGGAGGGGTGTTGGTGATGCGGGGGTGTTATGTGTCTTTTCAGATAAGCAAAATGCAACACCTCACTTTGTTTGTTGTACAAAATGTTTAAATGGGATAATGTACAGTACCCAAAAAGTATAACAATATGAATAAACCCAACACAGTGAAAATAAATGCCAATTGGAATAAGATATTCACATTGGATAATGGTCATCATATTTTAATTGTCCACATTCTATAAATGTATAATTTAATGGTATTAATATCATTTTGGAATCAATATATTGCTTTGGTGGCAATTCTGTAATTTTAAAATATTTGAAAAAAAAATGTTCTGGAACAAAAGTTACCAAACAGCAAACTAGTTCTAGAAAATATTTACCAAACAGACTTTTAGGCTCAATAACAAACAAAGAACACTGTTCCAGTGGACCAGTGCAGTAATGGGAAAAGACATTCTTTCTGAAAAAACACCGGTCAAGAGAGAAAAAAACGTTGACAAACGCAGCCTTAATTTTTCAATTGGTTATTACCTGTTTGCCCTTCTAGGGTTGAAACCTCACTATTATACATATTGAATGGCTTAAAGGGTCTCAACACAATTGAAGAGGCTCCCAAAGTTACAGCAACCTCTACTTATCTCCATCTCTTTTCTCCCCATTCTTTTTCTTCTCTCTAGAATTTACAAAAACAATAACAATTAATGCTCTAACCCCCTCCTTTTTCTATACATCCTCTTATGGAAGATGTACCCCTTACAACACCTTGGGTACGCTTAGGAACCCAGAAGCCCCTCCAGCGTCTAGGTGCCTTGACAACGACATCTCTAAAAATCAGCTTTCCTATATGCTTCCTGAACCAATATTTTAAACCTTGCTTAAATGTTTGCATGTTGAGACAAACATTTACACGTAAATATATATATAATAAAAAATTAAAAAAAAAAACTTTTCAAGTGGCTTTTGTGTTCATGTACCATGAAAAAAACACATTACCCTTAAAAGTTTGAAAGCTAAATGATAAAAGCCCTGTGAGCACATGAAATAATAACAACATTGCAGACAAATCTGTAAGAAAGCCAAACTCACCTCGGGCAAAAAAAATGGATGCATGCATCAAATTTTCATCATGATGAGAAAAAGACGCTTCTTCATTTACATTCTGTTCAGCAGACTCCTCCATGTAGAAGCCCTGTGGCTGTATATTTTTACGAGACTTCTCCTTCTGTGGGTTACTTTCTACAGAAATTTTTTTATCAATCCGAATAGAAGTATCTGAATCACAGCGTGAGGAAGAATTCACTTCATGCATCTCAACTGTTTTGTGACAATCCGAATCTTCAACAGGGTTGATGGACCATGTCCCAGACATCTCTAATCTCGTAGGTGAATCAATCTTGTCAGAATCTGTCAATTTTACGTCTTTTTGGAGGGTGGAATACCAAAGTTGATAGAAGATTAAGCCAACCATCAAATTTAAAGTTGGGTCACTTCCATATTCACTTTCCTGCATGAGGCTGGAAAAAATATATCACAATTAACTGTAACAATATTGTCCTAAATATTTTTTCTCCTATGCATTAATGTAATCAAAAACTTCTTTTCTATTTTTTGTTAACAAGTAGCACTACTTCATAGAAAAAAGTAACATGGAGTAAAATTTTCAACATCATACAAGATTGACATTTTAGTCATTCTCTGACCAAAAACATGGCCACATCCTCAATCTACTAGGATATTGTAATATGATTGAAATAGAAGTTCATAGAAGTATAAATACCAAAATACCGTATTTGGCACGTCATCATAGGACCGTTTAGGCTGATGAGCCAAGCTGCAATTGGGAAATGTCCACAAAGATGGAACTAATCTGGATCACCTATTGGGAGGAGTGAAACCTTATGCGAAGTGTAGCCAAAATGGTAAATGAGTTAAACAATCCAATATTCCCTGGAAAAGATGATATACTAATCGACATTGAGAGGACAGGTGGTTTAGAGATGGGGTTTTGATGAACAATTCATAAATGTGTCATCGCTGCTAAGTTATATGAAGAGATAGCTGATGGACTGGTTCCAAGAAGGCAGCTGAATGGTCGGGAGGTGAACTGATTTTGTCAATCTCCTTATTTTCCTTGAGTATGATCAGTTACTGTCTTATAACAGCTGATGGTAGGAGGCGGTTCTCTGGGTTTATTCAATTTGAGCACCTTTTATGATGCCCTCCCAGGAATGAAGTCCACATAGAGTTCTACAAGACACTCCCAGACATTCTGTTTTATGTAGACAGTGTATCAAGATATTGACTTAAAATATTTATTGCTAGGAAATATTTAGTGCCTGAACCAAAATATAGGAAAAGACAAGAACAGCATTTACACAGACAAAGATTTTATGAGGAACCCAAATAAGAAATGCATAGAATTATCTTATGTAACCTGATTTCCTTGCAGGCTACCGTGTTCCGAGAAGAGTTTTTAATCAATCCAGACCATCCAAATTCTGAGCCAGTCCTCAGCTGTCCAAAGTACGATAGGGTCTAACAATACAATGTTGTCTATGCCAATCTGGTAGGGTGGCCATCGTCTGGACAACCATATTGAGATGCCCAAGAGAAGTTGAGTTTTCATAAGGTTAAGCATGATAATATATCACTTTTAAATTCAAGCAAAATTATGCAAAATCTCTGGCTATGCAATCTTTTCAAAGCTTAACAAACCCATAGCTCAAGTCTCAACTTGTTAGCATACTGCACAGATGAGACTGAACACTTGAATCCAGCATATCCAATATGTCCAAAATAAGAACATACCAAATAACAGCTTGATGTGCTTCTTCAATGTTCCCTTGCGTAAGACAAAAAAGGACAAACTCCAGTTGAACCACGTATCTATCCTGCGAAATTATAAAATTGTAAATAAAAAAACCCACAAACAAACAATGCAAAATATGTTGGGGCCAGCTGTAAAAAAGAGAAGCCCCTTTCTGGAGTAATTACACAATGCAACACCAAACACATACACCAATTAATTCTGGAAGAGGGAAAAAGAGAATATTAATGATTCCAAGATTGACAAGAAATGCAATATGATTCAAAGAGAATGGCTTATGATCACACTTGGTCTTAAATTACTGACCAAGCAGCTACCTTAGCACTTGCGCTGTCCACATCAAAAGTATGTATTGCAAACATAGTTGTCACTGTGACAAGGCAACCCAAGGCGGTTGTAAGACCCGCACTTCATGAACCCGATTTAAACCTCTATTTCATGTCGTAACAGGTCTTCCAATGATAACCGGACCCGACAAGACGAGCGGATAACAATCAGGTACGAAAATAGATAAAATAGATTGATAATATTTATACCGGTCTCATGATACCGGTCTACATACCGGTCAACCGGTATTTCTGCGAGAGCAAACTAGTCAGATCCGGAAACGGATCTTTGTGAGTCCCGCTCGCCGAATCTCAATCTTATGGACTTTCCTAACGTAGTAAAACTTCCTAAAACCTAACTTAGTCTATATAAAGACTCCTAAATCTCCTTAAACATCTTTGATTGATTCTCACAAACCCTAGAGAGGAGAAAGAGATATGAAGAATAGAAAGGAGCTGAAGAAGGTTGAAGAGGAGTTTCCGTTGGAAGAAGAACACTGTAGTTCGCAAGCCAACGGTAAGTGCATATACCTCTCCCTGGTAAGGTTGTTGTCGATGATGATCAATACCATGCAATGCTAGGTATTAATCAAAAACCCTTAAATTGCCGTCAAACCCTAATTCGACCAATGAACTAGATATGAGTTCTAAACTAGGGATTTTTAGCATAGGATTTGGAATGAAGGATAAAAAAAACCAATACATTGCTAAGGCCTAGAATGCATAGGAGAACCCTTGAAGACGAAGTTGGAAGACCAACGGAGACAAAGCACCAAATTGGTGGTCTCACGAGAGCACACCGGTCGACCATACCAGTCGCACCACATGCGATCGGTATCTCTCGGGAACCGGCCAAGGGGGGACCGGTCGACCATACCGGTCGCACCATCCCCACAGTGCCACGATCGGTACCTGCGACTGGTATGCACCGTATGGGGTGTTATAGACCCCAATTGGTTTTCAACCAACGTACACTCTAAGGAATTAATTTTAACTGAACCTTAACGTCGTGTAGGACCTTGTGATAGCGAGGTTGGACTCTATGACGCGGAGCAAGTTAGCAATCAAGCGTCAGGTAAGGGAATCGGACCGAGACCCTAATTAACTAACAACAATAAAACATTGTTAATAATTACTTTGTTCTATGGGGTGTTGCTTGTGCATATTCACATGTCATCTTTACTTTCAGTTATTATATTTTGTTCATACATACTCGCTATGCTAGGATGTAATTGTTAGTCATCTGAATATTTTCGTTGATGTGTGGAATGGGAAGGGTCTGGGGTCTTGGATCATTCCCCAAACTAACACCTTTTCGTATTACTGCTATCTTAGCATGCTTGGTGCGGGTAGGGTATCAGGGGGAGGACGTGGCATTGTGGTTATGTACAATGGTTTGTATAAGTAGACACGGTCTCATTGAGATCCTGTTGTGAACCATTGGTTTAGTGACGGTTCACTCACACTTCTAGTTTAGCCGGAATTAGGATGTGACAACTTGGTATCAGAGCTCTTAGGCTTCTCGTTCAGCCGGAATTGGGGTGTGACAGCGGTGGCCAAGTGCCTAGGTGCCTCGTGCCTCGTTGCCTAGGTGGATGCCGCACCTAGGCATGCCATGTAAAGAAAAGAGCTATAACTATAAAATACCATTTCCTGTCATTTAGTTTTAATTTGAAAGGATTTATGTGTAAAATGGAAAATGTGTATCCTTTACTTAAAAGAATACAAGGCTTTATGTGTAAAATGAATAAACTATCCCTTTTTATACAAACAGCCATTCAGTCTTCACCTCTGAAGGTCGAGTCCGTCTCCTTGCCCTTGCCTCTGAAACTCCGCAACTAAGTCATGTTCCAACGAGCAATTGAAAGGTATGCCTATCTGTTTTGCTTCTTCCTCCTCCTCTACCAATGTCGGTGATGGTGGTCACTGCTGCTACTTCCTCTTCTTCTTTTCTGTGTTCCTTTTCTTCTTTTTCAACAGTGATGGTGGCAATTGCTGCCACTGCCTCTTCTTATCGTTTCCTCTCCAAGAGTGGCACATACGTTATCTTCATCGAATTTCATCTTTTTTTTTATTACCAAAAAAAAAATTCATCTTTTTTCATAAATCCAATAGATCTTTACTTTTAATCCCCATTTCCCACCTTGATTTCAAGTCTGGGAGCCTAAGACCTTGAAAACCGTCTCATTGCCTAGGCACACCTTGACAATTGTCAATAAAGAGAAATGGGAGAGAGAAGAGAGAAAGAATTTTGTAACTATGAGTCACACTTGTGTTGTAGACTGCTCAATGCATTCAATATTTATAGTCATAGGATACAATCCAAAGGAGCAACAACATTAAAAGAGAAAGCAACCTAAAAGGAAAGTAGCTGCTACCCATGTGCAGCAGTCTTCCTTGACTTAGGGGCTACTACACTTCCTTGACTTAAGGGAGAGGCTATCCTGTGCAGCAGCCTTCCTTGACTTGAAGAAGAGGCTGCTGCACTTCCTTGACTTGATATCTCTAACACTCCCCTACAGGCTAGCATATATATCATTCATACCCAACTTTTTACAAATATAATCAAACCTCCCACACCCTAGAGATTTAGTGAACACAACAGCAAGTTGCTCTCTTGTACGAAAATAGCTAGTAGACATAATGACAATCGACTTCAATGTGTTTCATTCTCCCATAAGACATAGGATTAAAAGCAATATGGATGACGGCTTGGTTATCACACCATAGCTGCATGGAAGACTTGTGCAGAAAACCAAAAGCTCAATTAAAAACTGCTTGCCCATAGCATCTCACATGTAACATGTGCTATAGCACGAAACTTAAACCCTACACTGGACCGGGCAATAATAGTTTACTTCTTGCTCTTCCAGAACACAAGATTCCTGCCAACAAATGTACAATAGCCAATAGTAGACCATATGTCAATAGGAGAACCTACCCAATCAGCATCCGAAACCCCTTCAATACGTCCATGTCTATGGTCAGAGTACAATAGACCATGGCCTGGAGCCTTTTTGAGATACTGTAAAATGAGAAAAACAGCACCCCAATGGTGAGAAGCAGCCAATGAGCCCATAGAGAACTTCTTGGTAGCAATACCAACTAAAACTAGAACCACCAATAATAAGACTTGAGAACCAAGTGATAAAAATGCCTCTCCCACAAGCAGACACGAATACGAGCAAATATATGTCCTTAAAAGGAAGTTTCAACACAAGCGAACATAAATACGAGCATTTAAGCTCCTTAAAAGTAAGCTCCAACACGAGCGGACAAGAAAATATGAGCAAATATGCTCCTTAAAAGTAGGCTCTAACACGAGCAAATATGCTCCTTGAAAGGTAGGCGCCAACACGAGCAAATATGCTTCTTCTTCTCCTTACGTGGACAATTCCACATGGACCAAGAACCAAGCAAGGGTCTGCAACAAGGGACAGCAAATTAACAAGAAGCAAAAGTCCCTCATCTTCCTCGCTAGAGTTAATATTCCGCTTTGTGAGAACCTTAGATGTCTTGTGGATTTCCCCTTGGGTAGTCTGCTAGTCACCTACCTTGGCCTTCCTCTGATCTCTTCGAGACTGTCAGTGCATCACTACACCCCAATCCTCGATTGATTAAGGAAAAGACTTCAATTATAGAAAGTAAGATTCCTTACCAAGGCATGAAGATTAGAACTTGTCAAAAAGGTCATGCAAAAGTCCTACCTGTACTGGACTGGGATTTCTGGCCTTCCTAGCTCGATAATTCAGAAGATCGAAGTCCTTATGAATGTCTTTTTGTGGACAGGGGCGGGCAGCAATAATTTTTTTCACTCTATCGGTTAGTCTAAGGTTTGTCTGCCCAAAGTGGAAAGGAGTTTGGACCTCTGGGGAATCAAGGAGGTTAATATAGATTATACTATTAAATTGATCTGGCAGGCGGTGGAGAAAAAGGATAGCATATGGGTGGATTGGATTTATAGCAAATATCTGAGGAAGTAATCTAATTTGGACAGCTATTGCAGATCATGATTCTTCTTGGGTTTGGAGGAATATCATTCATCATAGGCATCTGGCCCTCCCTTACATTAAATCTGATATCGATGATGGAGCTTCGACTATTTTATGGTTGGACAATTGGCACCCTCATGGAGTTTTGGTAGAGACCTATGGAGAAAGGATCGAATTGAGTATGGGAGGAACAAATGCGCTACCATTTCTTCCATCATCTTAGATGAGGCTTGGTGTATAGGTAGAGCTTCTTCATCTCGGCTTAATCAAGTTTGGGATGCTTCGGACACCATTTCCCGGAGGGTTTAGGAGGGTGGTGATATAATTAAATGGACGGTCTCTCCGAACGGGATGTTTTGGCTTCCTCGGCTTGGGAGATTGTAAGATCCCGAAGGCCCAAGATTGCATAGCATGATGTTGTGTAGTCCCATGGGCATTCTCCTCGTCATAGTTTCATCCTATGGAGAGCCTTGACCCAATCCCTCCCAATGGGATATCTCTTCTGTAATCAGGGTATCATTCAAAACTCTACTTGTGATCTGTGCTGGGCTTCGGAAGATGTCCAACATTTATTCTTTGAGTGCCCTCTTTCTTATAGAATTTGGGAAAAGATCACCCAGAAATGTTGGCCAACTGCTAGAAGAATCAGATCCTTCGACCAAGAATGTAAGTGGATCATCAAGAAGTTCAAAGGAAAAACCCCTTGTGACACTCTTGTCAAACTTGCTTTTGTTGTGACTGTTCATCATATTTGGTTTGAGAGGAATCTCAGAAAATGGGTGGCTAAATCAAGATCCTACACGCAGACCCGAGATGCTATCATAGCTGATATGTGAGGAATCGTGATGCCTTTATCTTCCCCTTAGCCAGAAACAGAGATAAATAGATTCATTGTGTCTTCTTGGAACCTCTGATTAGGGTTTGTTGTTCCTTAGTTTTTCTTGTCTTAGGCTTTTTGCCTAGTTTGTAAGGAGTCTGGCTCTATCCTCTGGATACCTAGGTTCGTTCTCCCTTGTTCGGGGTGTCATTAATATATTTTATTCACCCAAAAAAGAAAAAATATATTGGACCCCCATTCATAGGGGTCCAATATCGATATAGGTGTTGGCAATGATGTGGTCAACTAAGGTTTTCTTCATGGATAGGAGTGATGACTAGTTATATTTATCTTCTTTCATATTTCAATGTAATCTCTTCTTATCTCTACCTCTCCACCTCATGTCTTCTTATCTATAACTCTTGAGTTCTGCTAGAATTAGTTCTTCATGGGTAGTGGATGTTATCCACTCTTCTATTCATTGTAATCTCTTTTCTTATTATAAATAAAGCAGCGGGGGACTGCTAGAGCTATCATTGACTGCCCTAAACAGTCTATCTCTGTAGATTGCTGGTTTCTTATACCATATATTGTCACATGTGTGATGCAATAATCATATTGAATTCCATAACATCTTGCCTTTTGCTAATTTCAATGTGAAAAATAAAATGCTGAATGTGATTCTTTCCTGGTGCATACTTTCATTCAGGAGAGATACAACCACAATCACACCAAACAAAAAAAAAAAAAAAAAAAAAAAAATTGAAGCCAGGTTAGTGGCCAATTACTTTTAGTTATCAATGAAGACATAAAATCTGTACCCATGACAATCTACACAAACTAAATAGAAAGAAATTTATTTGAATGAGTCAGAGACCATAATCAAGGGAAAATGGAAAAGGCACCACCCACATTAATATTCAATTCAAGGATGAAAGAGGTAAAAAGAATCTTTCCAAGTCATACCTTTACTTGCCAATGCTTCATTGATCTGTTCTTTCTCATCCAAATCTCATAGATGCGCTTTATCTTTGCCAGGCTCATACGTTTGTCAAGCCGTTTAAGAAGCTCCATCACAACCTAACAAAAAAAATTGCAGCTATGAATTACTTTAAAATTACTTAAGCATTACAAATATAATCAGTAACATAGAGTGAAAACGGACAAAATAAGCCAGGGTCAGAATGCTAATCATAGAGATCAAATACTTAGCCACCCAAACAAATTTGTAAAATTGGAACATATATCATTTCTCAGGGACAGTAAGAAAAACAGGTAGAGATGCACCTGGCTTTCTTCAAGACCCACCTCTGTCATACATGATACAACATCAAAAAGGGCATCCGGACCCACAACAAGAAATCTCAAAGATTGCATATTTGGTGGTCAGAACCACCCAGTTAGGTGAATTGGGAACCAAGGATCTCTTGGTGAGACCAACCAGTGCTATACATGTTTGATCATGTGAAAAATACAGGTGGATGAAAAGAAAGGCCAGACATGCAGACATATTTAAAACAAGTTATCTCCAAAAGGCAATCACCAAATGAGAATGCTTGTGACAGAAATTTATGATTCAACCACAGGAAATCCATGTTTCACTAGATGTGGACCAAAAGGATTTTCAACTACTCTCATAACAGAACTATTGGGGGGAGGGATCGACCTCTCTGTGATCTTACCAAACCTTTTTTTTTTCTTTTTAAGGAGGGAATTTACAAGATCTATAAAAAGTACAGTTGTGATCATCTGATTGGATTCTATGGAATAAAGAATCTCATATGTACATCCCAATTAGATGCTGATCTCCTAAATTTATGTCATGTGCTCAACTGTGCATTCAATTTACACACCCGTAACTTCAAACGCATAAGAATAGAGATTTAGAATGGTATTTTGGCAAAATAATTGTTCTCATTACAAATTACTACCTGTCGTCCACAGGCACTCAAATTGTAAA
Organism: Protea cynaroides; assembly: GCA_028583415.1. NCBI lineage: Eukaryota > Viridiplantae > Streptophyta > Magnoliopsida > Proteales > Proteaceae > Protea > Protea cynaroides. Next base: position 18,430,034 of record CM053268.1, on the reverse strand, counting down.
AGGTATAAAACAAAACATGCATAAATGAAGGAACAAAGCAGCCAGCAAAATGTGTTCCTACAGACATACAGTGTACTTTATCCGATTCTTCATTGGAGATGTCTCCCTGCATGTCCCTTTCAGTGCCACACTCAAGGTGCCACTTGCTTCCTTCCAATTATGTTGTCGCAAGAGTTTCCCACTAAGACGATTTATTCTATCACAATTTTCTGAACGAACATTGTTCAGACGTGGAATATATGATGGCTTGGTGAATGATACACATGCTTTCTTGATAGGTTTCTCTGCTGCATGATTACAACCTTCATTGACCTTTCTCTTAATCTTCCTTTTGCCATTACAGTTTTGCTCAGCTCTATCCTCAGATTCCATTCCAATACTCTCAGACATATTTGTGTGCATTCAAAGTGCCACTATTTATAACAGCCACTCCTTTACTTCCTGCACTTGCCATAAACCTAGAAAGTAGAAAAATAAAACCAAAAAAAAAAAAAAAATTAAACAAGGGGAACCACATGTAAAAGAAAAGCACAAAAGTTCAAAAATAAGCAGTATATCCCTTAATCAACTGACTCTATAATAAAATTCTTCAAAAACGTTATATAAATCATAAACTGAAAACAGATAGTCCTATTGGAACCACCTTCGTTAGCTTCCAAGCAAAATCAATGGAGTACCCATCAAATTATCACCCATCAATAAAAGCAATGCCAATCATCATACTTTGAACTTGTGTTCAAAATCATATGCACAAAAGCTCATTCGATCTCTGGAAGTTTTTCAAGCTTCTCTTGGAATGCCCCGCCTATGTTAAGTGCTTGACTTATGTCAAGGGTTTGACATACGTTATGTGCTTGACTTAGGGGCATGTCCACCGGAAGGACTTAAGAGTAATAATGTGTTTGATTCTTCGCGATGGTTCCATATCAAAAATGTCAACTTCAACAAGTAATCTAAGGGTGTTGTTCAACCAATTAATGACCAAACATTCTCTATTACCATCTTTGCCAATGTACTCAATAGCCATATCCTTCCTTTCCTTTCTCTTGTGGAACAATATTATCTACCATTAAGCTAAATTGAACATACTAATATAGCTAT
>CM053268.1:18213922-18428433 GCA_028583415.1 Protea cynaroides | reverse complement strand
CGCTTCTAACTATGTTTTGGACTTGATTTCAGGATTTGAATATGTAGGCAATTTGAGACGTTTGGACATCTCGTATTCAGCCCATCACCGAACCATCTTTGGTTCGGCCCAGCTGTGGCCATTATTTTGTTTGTTTTCTTACTTTGAGAGCATGTTTGCATGAACTTAAGCTAGAAGAACTTAGCAACTTGGCATAAGATCCCCCATGAGCCTAGTCATCATCCATTGACCATGAGCAGTCAAAACCATAGAGTCTAAGGAAAGTAGAATCACATAGGAAGCGATTTTTCGGATCGGGCAGTTTGAATTTACTAACACCTTCCCAAGCGCCCACTTTGACGCTTACCGTTCTCTGTTGGACAGAAAGCTAGATACATTGGGTCATGAGTCAATAAGTCTCATCTCGGGGATGAGGCTACATATTAGGTCTGGACATGTCTAGGTGGCGACTCCACGTCATTCTACCGTCCATTCGGCGTGGGTGGACATCAACATCCTCACACATCCACATAAACCAATGATATCAACTTATCAAATTACAATCCCAGACTTCAAAATTGAGCTACGTTTACATGATACTAAGCTTTGTCATTAAGCGAGAAAGTCATCAAAATAATCAAGCTTTTGATTTGTACTATATATTAGATGATTTAGATTTTAAATTTTGAATTTTTTTTCTTATTTTGTCTTAGGTGTTTTATGCAATATTTGGAATTGTTTCATCTAACCAAAATGTCAAGCAATTAGGAAAACAGATTTAATCAAGTAGACCAAGGTGCCTTATCACTTCCATGGTCTGCAACCTGACTCAAACCCAATCTCACAATCAAACTAGTTTAAATATAAGTCATCTATTTTTAAAAAATTGAGCATAGTCCTAGTCCTTAATTTAGATTGTAACTCTATGGAAAGAATGCCTAAACATACAATGGAAGATGGGTAATTACTCCCACCTATGTGGGTTGCCCAGAAAACAGAGTTTCATTCAATAATTCCCATAGTTCACTTGGAAACAATATAGGCAAAGGAACAGACAACATCAAATATGTATTTAAATTGTATGGGCTTACCAAATTGCCGACACCACCCATTCCAGAAAGTGAAACAATCAACTTAGAGAGCCTTGATTCTTTTATGAGCTCCAACATGTATCTGAAAAAGAGATCATGGCAAACACATGATTACACAATAAGATCTAAAAAAAGAAAAAGAGCGAATGTAAGCAATAAATAAAGCTCAACATTCATGATGAATTTGAAAAGGAAAACAACCTTCACTGATAAAAAAAAATCTGGAACAAACTAACAATTTGCCAAATAAACTAATGTTAGAAGCAACATGGACTTGAATCAACTTACCTAAGTAGGAGAAAACATATTCAAGACAACTATGAATGCTGAACTACCATTATATGAGGGGGAGAGAAATTAGTATTACCAACACAAATGGAACTTTCTAAATTTATAACTTACCATAAAGAAAGGGCAATTAGCATAATCAGCTCCTACTAAGAAAGGAAATTTCAAGACAGAACCCTTTACGAGTTCAGGCACTAAGAACACTTTGCCTTTGTACAGAGGATGTCAAGTTATCTTTGGTGGTTCCTTATTCTTTTTGGGGATGAAGGGACTGTACTTATGTTGCTTATTAAAAAAAAAAAAAAAAGAGGAAAGGGCAAGTAGCAATATTGCAGGAAAATTGTTTTCTAAAACTACATACAAATGGATTAAGGAATCAGAATCGGTTAGGAGAATCACCTTACTCAAGTCAAAATTAGCATCACCCAACCTCGAATCCTAGTGATTCACAAGCACTTCTTTCTGGATTGGGCAATCTGATCCAAAATGACATTATCAGCCAATCCGACCAATTCACGAAAAAGAACCTACAACTAGCATCTCAAACCTAAGGTTTATGCATCTTGTTGTTGAAGAGGTCATCGCCACAAGGGACGCACTAGGAGCTACCCTGGGACTTGAGTTCAATTACTTGGGAGCTGTACTTGTTGAGCCTAAGGTGTTGAACTTGGGATTCCGAGGTTCCAAGTGGAGGTGGAGCAATCTCAGCAAAAGCACAAATGTTGAAGTGACTATCCTATAGTTCTGTCATCCTATAGTTCTGTTACTGCTCTGTGTCTTTTTAGCAAGATCAGGCTACTTTGACTACGGGTTTAACTCACTGATCACTACACCTGAATGGGGAGCAGAAGCCTTGTTGTCAGTCATCACCATCATCATGAACTCCTTGAAAACAAGGAAGAGAAGTAGGGAGTCCGCCGCCCTTAAAGACGGAGGGTGACGAATAGGGAAGAGTAGAGGATTTACAGTTATGGTTGTTATATATAGACCGAGATGGACCGGCTAGGCTCAACATAGGGCTTCAAGTCCAGACCTGATCCGGTCTCCAACTTGAGCCCAGGCCTTGACCAGGCTAAGGAGGCTCCGGTTCAGCATGTAAAGTAAACCCTCCACTCTTTTTTTCTTTTTTGGCTCTTTCACCAATATCAGTGATCAGCAATGGTATTCGCTCTTTCACCACATCAGTTATGAATCCTGGGGCATTCCATGGTTGCAGATCCTCATGCCACTAGGACTAAGGGAGTAATTTGGGCATTATACGTTGTGATCATCTGGTGTTTCTATGTACTAACCAACCCCAGTATCTCTATAATTGGAGTGAGTTCTAGAGACATCCTTCAAGTTTCATTTTTGTCTGTATTCTTTGCCAATATATTGCAAATAACAGATTAAATGATCATGACATGTTAAATATTACCCCACCCCCCCCCCCAAAAAAAAAAAAGAGAGTAAAAGAGAAAAGTAAATAAAAAGTCTCATAAATATGAATGGTCTAAGCATACCAAATTACCCTAAAACTTGCAACCCTACATTCTGATCAGTTTAATGAAACCAATGAAGTCCCAAAAGAGATGTCACTAGATCTAAAGCAACCATGTAGTGTTTTTTGTTTTCAAGATATATAACAATGCTAAGCCAATGGAATATGCTGCTTTATTTTTATTTTATTTTTCCTTTTCCCCTTCTTTTCAAATACAGCTTCCATCAACATTGCTTCTTTCCCAAAGCACAGAACAAACAATTTCTACTCCTAAGAACAGATTAGGAAAAAAACAACATCTATAAGGAAAAAACCAGAAAATTTCTACTCCTTTTAGAATTCAGACACTCAAAAAGCAAATGGATAAAAAATTGGGTATCAACACAAAGATTATCAAACCATTGTCAAATCTTCAGGAAAAAGTAGTTCTGGATCCAAGAAAAATAAAATCTATCTGCTTGACAGTCTTCATCTTCTTTCAAATTGTTTAATTTGTTTTCTTTTAATTGTTGGTAAAACAAATTTTAAGTTAATGCTTAATTTATTAATTTTTCTTTCTACATAATATCAAGATGGCAGATCACTTTCAAAAGTAATTATAAGCACCAGTAATAGAGGACTGCGGTTGCTGTGGAAAGAAATTGAAAAATCAATGTTATCTTCTCTTTTTCTATACTCCCTTCCTTTCCTGTGCTGTGCAGGGCCAGACGCGGTTTCGCTGTAATCGTCTTGCTCTTTTTCTTTTCTTTTTTTTTTTCTTTTTGTTTTTGTGGTAAACTCTGTAATCGTTCAAAGTAGAGGTAGTTATCTCACATGCCAACCACATCTACAGAACTTCAATAGAAATCGAGAAAACATAGTGACAGGTTCCAAAAAAAAAAAAAAAGAAAGAGAGGTGTTTTTCTTCGGTAAGAACGACGAGGTTTTTCGTCCGCATCAGTCGAAGTGGCGAAAAGTTGATGAACTATTTGGAGGTTAGCACTTCACATAAGTCAGAAGACATACCTGATGAAATATGAATGACGATTAAGGAATGAAGAGAGGAGGGAGATCAGGAGAGGAGGCAGGCAGGGAGCTTCGCCGCTTCAGGTTGCGTCGAAACGAATTACACTTAAAAAGACACGATTAAATTACACTTCCCAATGATCTTTGAAACAACTATATTTGCATCACTGATGATGCATCCAGCCACTACAGCATACACTGGAACTTTGGTGAATAGATTTAATCCAAATGAACAGAAAAAAAAAAAAAAAAAACCGTTTCAAAAAAGTTTTGTGCCGGAGAGGATCACATTCAAATAACATTAATTTTTTAAAATAAATTCATCTACTGCGTCTCATATATCCAAAATTATTTGACGGATTTCTTTTTCCAGAAAAAGAAAGAATCAGTTTCAAAATCAGTCAATGCTCTATTTAGGTTTCATAGAGAGATAGAGAATCACATCTAACAAATCAGTTATTAGTTAGCCACTTCCCATGGCAAGTTTTCAGAATGTAAAACAATGAAACCTTGGGAAGGTTCCAAGACGTAAAAATTGGGGAAATTGTTAGAGAAGTAATTTCGATACCCGATAATGAGGACAACAAAGAAGTTAGAATCAAGAACACTCATCGCTTTTTCTTCTTGTTTGAGGTTGAAGAAAACTTTTTATTGTTGATTTCCAGATTTGCCCTTGCCTTATATATATAACTCTGATTTGTCTTTCTTTAAGTTTCTTTCCAAAGCGGCCCTCCTCCATCTAGTCTTTATTACAAGTCTACCTTAGGGGGTGTTTGGTAACACTCCAGAAGTTGGATTCTGACTTCTGGAGCATAAATGGAGTAGAAGCCTGTTTGGTAACCCGGTTCGGACTTCTGGAGAATCCATGAGTGAACCGGCTCCAAATGAGCTCTAGAATCCAATTTTTTGGAGCATCAAATAGATGCTTTTCGACTTCAGAACACAATTTTGGAGTAAAAATCACCCCACACCACTACTACCACCAACTACCACTACCACCACCACAACCCACCAGCCACCAACCACCACCCACCACCGCCACCACCCTCCACCACCCACTGCCGCCACCACCACCACCACTACCCACCACCACACTGCCACCACCCACCGCCACCACTACCCACCACCACCACCACCACCATCCTCAATCACCACCCATCGCCACCTACCATCGCCACCACCACCAGCCACCGATCACCAACCACCGCCACCTACCATCGCCACCACCACCAGCCACCAACCACCGCCACCACCACCTACCACCACCACCGCCACCACCACCACCCCCCGTCGCCATCACCACCAACCACCCACCACCGCCACCACCATCCACTACCACCCACTGCCACCTACTATCGCCACCACCACCAGCCACCAACCACCACCACCACCACCACCCACCACCACCACCAACCACCCACCACCACCACCGCCACCACCACCACCCCGTCGCCACCACCACCAACCACCCACCACCACCACCACCTACCATGCCACCACCACCACCCACCACCGCCACCACCACCCACCACCTCCACCAACTATCACCCACCACCACCATGCATTACCACCCACCACCACCGCCACCACCCTCCACCACCACCACCCACCCACCGCCACCCTTCACCACTACCTCCCACCCACCACCACCGTCACCAACCATCACCATTCACCACTAGTGCCACCATTCACCACCCACCAACACCATTTTGGAGTTCATGACTAAATTAGGTTAACAAACATGTTTCTACTCCCATATACTCCTGAATCCTTTTGAAGTTGGAGTAGAAATTTGAACCAGAAGTAAGAATCCCAGAGTTGAAGTTTTAACAAACAACCCCTTAAAGTCTTGTTTGGTTCTCTAGACTTATTCCATACTTCTGGTTAATTACGAAACTGTCACTACTGATTGAAATTTTGAGTTATTTACGATTCTGCCATTACATCTTTGTTTGAATTGATTATTGTTTTGGGTGGGCCTACTAGCAGACCTAATTAAGGTTTTCTCAATCCGGATCCTGCATCAACTGGTATCAGAGTGAAAATCCTACAGTCATGGTAAGTAACAATGAACTTTTGTCACGTATCAACACCTACAAAGAGGAAACTGACACGGCCATTGGTGGTTTATCAAAACAGCTTGATGGTATAGATGCCTCTCTTATAACTTTTCAGGATATGATGGCAAGAACGCAGACTTCCATTGACGCGTTGTCACATGCTTACAAAGGTAAGAATCCCATACTTGGGAATTCCTCCAATTCCATCTCACAAGTTCCACCTCCCAATGCAACCTCATCACCACCACCATCACCATCACGACATGTACCACCACCACCACCACCACCACCACCATACGGAGTTGGTCGATATGGAGAAATTTTTGGTGTTGACAAAGGAGCACGACTGGATGTGCTTGATTTTAATGGAGACCAAAATCCTAAGGAGTATCTTGACTGGATCCATAGCTTGGAGATATTTTTCAAATGGTACGTATTGTCAAAGGCTAGAAAATTGATGTTTGCAGAAGCAAAATTGAAGGGCACGGCACGAGTTTGGTGGATTAAATATCAAAAGCAAAATCAAACTCGTGGCATTGGTGAAATAAACACTTGGGCTGAGATGTATTGGCACTGAACCAGCGATTCCTACGTCTTGATTACAAGCAATGGACGCATCTCAAGTTTACTCAATTAAGGCAAGAAAATACGACCGTTGAAGAATATGTGGCCCGATTCTATTACTTGGCTATCCAATCTGATTTTGATTGGGATCTGTAAAGGTTTGCACCCACAGATTAGTGCTTCCTTGGCTTCCAATAGGTTGCATATAATGGAGGACGTTGTACAAGTGGCATATCAAGTAGACGAAAATTTAAAGTGACCATACCACCGAAGAAGCTTTCCAGAGAAGTTTCTTTAGCAAGCCCCAAGAAAGTGGTTCTAGTATGGCATCTTCACGGCCGAACAGTCCAAAATCTCCGCCTCGGCGTAGTTCTGATAAACCTCTTTCAAAACAGAGGGCTGAGATCCAATGTTACACATGTAAAGGTTTCGGTCACTCTGCCTCCCATTGCCCAAATCGCTCAATAGCTTTTGCCGATAAAGAAGAATTCATGGCTACTGCCACAGAAGAACAACGTAAGAATGAGATTGTATACTTGGCAGCCGAACACTCTAGTGATGACAGCGACAGTGACGTTGATCAGTTGCACCAGCCTTTTGCAGTCCTTCGCCCTCTCTTGGCTACACAAATACCTGAAGAGGACGATTGGCGTTGTGGCAATATTTTCCAGACAAGGGTAAAATGCAACGGTTCCCTATGCACCATGATCATTGACGGTGGCATTTGCACCAATGCAGTCTCTAAAGATATGGTTAACAAATTGGGTTTAAAGACAGAGCCCCATCCACATCCCTACAAAGTTGGGTGGATAAATAACAATAATCTTAAGGTTCATGAGCCGTGCTTGGTCACGTATTCCATCGGCGGGTTGATTGACACTGTTCAATGTGATGTGTTACCCCTCAAGATCTGTCACATCCTCCTTAATCGTCCTTGGATGTTTGATAAGAAGGTTCAACATGATGGTTACGAGAATACTTATACCTTCAAGTTTGGTGGGCTCGATATGCAACTTCTTCTGGCGAAAAACCTTCCTGCCATCAAGCTTAAGAAGCATGCTAACTCGATTCTCCTCCAGCGCATTCCATATGATGGTCTTCTTGGTCCTTATCCAAACTCGACAGAGTCGAGTTCTTCATAGAAACGGAGAGTTGATGCAGTAGCAATATCATGGATGGATCGATACGAGCCGATTTGGCTACCCAAGCCAAACCTGAATGGCTCAAACCGAAACCAACCTTCTGGTCTGGAAAGGGTTGGTAGTGGATTAATTAAATAGGAAGTTTCAATATTTTGTTTCTTAATTTATGATTTCTATTTTGGGTAGAGATTTTATTCCATAGATACAATATGTAGTTACTAAAATTATGTCAATTAGTTTAAGAAAGTTTTATCTTTAAATAGAACATGTAATAGGCTTTTATTTTCAGATTTGAGAATTAATTGAAAGATAGTATTATGGTACCAGTGTGGTCGGCTGAGTGCTGGTGAGCCTACGGGCAGAAATTGTTCTCTGTGTGTGTGTGTGTGTGTGTGTGTGTGTGTGTGTGTGATCAGAATTGACCACTTCTCCTTGGTCTTGTTCTGTCTTCCTCTCCTTCTTCTTCCTATTCCTTCGCTTTTTGTTAACTCTGAAACTGTTATTTTCTTATTTTCTACAACTGTCTTCTACCAAACTGCAAGAATTTGCTCGATCTCACTTAATACTTGGGGGTCTGAAACTTTGGGCGAAGATTCTTTACTGTAGACAACCTGATTCCTAGGATTTCATCCCTAGCAAGCCCCTCATCTGGGAGAATCAAGACCTACAATTATTGCTGGTTCTGTTTACCGCCAGAGCTGGTTTCAAATCTTTCAAACCCTTCCATACCTTCTTGTTTGGGGTACATCTCACTTGAAGCCAAGAGGGTTGAAGGTTTGACAGCTCTTCCTAAAAATCCAGATCGATTGGGAGTCGTTTGATCGAGTTCCAGCAGCTAGAATCAAGAACACTCATCGCTGGGTTCTTTTCTTCTCGTTTGAGGTTGAAGAAAGCTTTTTATTGTTGATTTCCAGATTTGTTCTTGCCTTATATATATATATAACTCTGATTTGTCTTTCTTTTAAGTTTCTTTCCAAAACTGCCCTCCTCCATTTAGTCTTTATTACAAGTCTACCCTAAAGTCTTGTTTGGTTCTCTAGACTTATTCCATACTTCTGGTTAATTACAAAACTGTCACTACTGGTTGAGTTTTTGAGTTATTTACGATTCTACCATTACATCATTGTTTGAATTGATTATTGTTTTGGGTGGGCCTACTAGCGGATCTAATTAGGGTTTTCTCAATCCGGATCCCGCATCAATTGGTGTCCTTTTGTTGGTTAATATTAGAGTAGTCAGTTCCGGTTATGTCTTATTTTATGTTTTATAGGTTATTAAAACCAGTGGCAATTTTTTTACTTTCTTGAACTTGGTCGATGGTTAGATCTTAACATGAACCTAGTTTATTTTATGTAATTTAGCACTTTCTGTCTGGTCACATTGGTCTGGTATAATTATGCATTGCTTTTGTATTTGGTAGAAAGGTAGTGTAGTCAAATTGAGTTTCTTTTATCTGAATCTAGAGGAGTAAGCGAAGGACATCCAACTCGATGTATGATTATCTTGAAAGCCATGGTCTCTTCATCTACTTCTCTCTTATTTCTCAGAAACTCACTCATCACTACAACAGTACTCTCCTATCTTCTGAAGACCTTAACCTCACACTTACACTTTCCAGTGTAAAGCATGACTTAATTGTGAAGATCCCTATTTTACCTATATCCTACCTCTTTCACCATCAAATCCTTTTCTTTTTCATCCCATCAATAAGCCATCCATTCATAAATTTGACCATCAATCCTTTAACAAGCTAATAAAACAAGCCAGCCTTAAAACCCTCTAAGCCCACTATCTACCATCAAAACCTTGTAAATTAAACCTATAAAATCAACTAGCAACATTATATAAATTAACAAGCAGCATGGGTCTTCATCCTAATCCACACTGTTCAGTGATAAATTAAGATTACTATAAGCACCATCCTTCACCTTCTAATACCCTTCAAATTTGCACCTGCTTGGATATTGTTGGCAAATCAATCCTCTAAGGAGGCAAGGCATTCTCTCTCTTTATAAAGTTTTCCTCTAAAAGAATTGAAGAAACTTCCAACCAAGGGAAAATATTTCATCTTGCATCCTCTTAAAATGTTGGAAAATGTTAGCAAGAGATGTCCCTAATACATATCTGTGGAGCCCCAAGGAAAGCTTTTCTTTTCTTTTTTTTTTTCCTCCACTTTTCTGCATACCGATGATGTCAGGAAAACATGGAAAAAAAAAAAGGGGGGGGGGGGGTGTATAGCTGAATGTTTTATGTTAAAGTGCTTAAATATTTAAGTGTTACAGCCTGCGAGATATTTTAGGAATGTTTTTCGGTTTTAAGGGACTTGTGAGTAGTTATCTGTAAGTCGAGAGTTACTTGTAATTTCATATGTTACATATAGTATAAATAAACATATTGGGCAGTTGATCAGGTCATTGAGACTATCCGATCTGTCCCCTTCTCTCCCTTTGTTTGTTCTTCTTCTTCTTTCTCCCTTCTCTTTTCCTCTCTTCTTCACCTTTGCAGGTACTGATTGTGCTGTTTTACTACTTTCATGGTGGCTAGATCTAGTGTTGAACCTGGGTATCAAGCCATGACCCATACTGTAGCTGAGTTGATATGGTCAAAGTCACTTCTTCAGGAGCTTTGTTTATTTGATTAATAAGCTTATTAATATGTATCGTGATAATCAGACAATTATTCATATTGCTAGTAATCCTGTCTTTCATGAGAGGACTAGGCATATTGAATTTTTTTGTCACTTTGTGCTGATGTTGTGATGTGAAAAGGTGATCTCCTATCCTTTTGTCAGTTCTACTTGTCAGCTTGGTAACTTGTTTACCAAAGCCTTGTTCAAGACTGTTTTTTCAAGGTTGTTTCAAGCTGGGCATGGGTGATGTTTATATTTCACTTGGAGGGGGGAGTGTTAAAGTGCTTAAATATTTAATAGTTACCGCAGGAGGGGTATTTTAGGAATGTTCTCCTGTTTTAAGGGTGATGCAGGAGCAATTGGCTGGCTGGACCGATATGACTCTTTGTGGAGGCCTAAGTCCAAACGGAACTGGGCTAACCCAGTTTTTTGGTCTAGAAGGAAACGGTAGTTTAGTAGAATTTTAAGAATGTAATCTTCTTTTATTTTATTTGCTGGTTTGTGCAGAATTATAGGTATTTATTTCCTAGTTATGGTTTCTAAATTGGTAGATTTATATTTTTCAGTTTCTTTAGTTGCAAGTTATTCTATTTTAAAGAGCATGTAACCCATCTATTGGGGAGAAATAAAATGCGATTAATAGATTGAGTTTCATATGCGGCTTCTGTGCGAGTGGGTTTCTCTGTCTTTGCTTGGAGAAATCTTTATGTTTTAATTTCTCAGAGGTTTGGTCTCAGAAGATCATGAACTTGTAACGAAAGAATCTAGTACTCCACAGCAACCTCGTCGGAGTCTCCAACGGACATATACAAAATCCCATCACGCATACAATATTCCCCATCTCCGCCGAATTTTACGTTGATTTTAATCCACACCTGAACTAGGTCCAAATTGGGCCAGACCAGAGTGGGCCTGGCTAACCAGGCCACACTAACTAACAAGACTTGGCCCAAAGGCCCGAACCAGACACAAACTGGGTCAGACAGAATCAGACCACAATTAAACTTGATTGACCAGGTTTGAACCAAATGGGCTTAGCCCAGACCCACCTAATTAGACCAAACTAAGCCATAATAGACTAAACCAACTCAACTCCAACTTGAACCAGGTTAGGCCGACCTAGATCGGTCCAGACCAGACTGGCCAGCCCCAACCTGAATCAAATCTGAATCCCGCAAAAAACATAAAGCTGGTCTGGGCAGGCCAGACCAGACCTGAACCAGACCTCAGCAGACATTAATAGACCTAAATAAAAATCAAAACTATCTGCAGCCTACACAACTCCTATTCGGATTCACAGAAAAGAAAAAATAAGAACACACACAACAGTGTTAACAAAATACATTAATAAGATGGGAACAGAGAGCATGGTTAAAGATGAACAGCACAACATGGTAGACAGTGGTTAAACCTACTTGATGTGCAATCAAAGGTGAGAAGAAACAGAGAAAGAAAGGGGGACAACAAATACGAGCAGAGACAGAACAAAGAACTAAAAAACCAAGCTGTCCGAACACATCAAGAACTAGAAACTAATCAGCTATGTTATGATTCATGTTCAGACATACATAAAAAAATCAGGATTACGCAAGAGTAACATCAAAACTTATAAACTAGGATAAATCTTTAGAACAGAGAAAGTAAAATAACAAAAAAAAAAAACAAACAAACAAAACAAAACAAAAAAAAAAAACAAAACAAAACAAAATAAAATAACTAATGAGCTTAGTGCTTGAGAGGATAAAAAAAATAGTGAAAAACAGAACCCCTGGGATCCATTTGTAAAGAAAACAGAATGCAATAACAAAAAAAAAAGAAACAAAAACATAGCAACAAATAAAACATTCAAAACCTTTTCCCAAATCCCAACTAAACACCCACCCTCATAGCCAGAGAAACACAGTCCTAATCCTAAACTGAGAAGCAACCCGAGGATAAGACTAATAAAAGACTGAAGAAGAAAGAAATATAAAAATAAAAATAAAATATATTGAAAAGGGAAAGGGAAAGGGAAAGTAACAAGTAAACAACATGATCAGTTCACAGTAAGCCATGTCAAATAATGAACAACAAACATGTTAATCTTCAAACGAACCTACTGAAGCAAGCATGGATATGTAGGGTAAGATTAGGATAGGGAAGTGGAAATTACCTGCAACTTCTTATCATTCTTCTTCACGAATCCCAGAAACCATCTAATCTTTCTTTTTAAAGAAAAGCCTAATTTCCTTCTCGTCTTACCGATTCCCTAAGCTATAGCCTGCTTTCAAGTTGGCTGGTGACCTAACCGGAAGGTGGGAAGACGAAATTCAGCAAGCATGATGTGGTGACGGCGCCCCATTCCTTCCCTTACAGGAGTGGTGATAGTACCCCCTTTTGGCAGGGTTTGGATGGGGGTTTGCAGGGATCACGGTAAGAAGAAGAACTTGGGCAGCTCAGGTTGCAATAAGCCACCAGGTTGGGATGAAATCGGAGATGAGTGAAGCTACTTACTCGAGAAAATCCGACTCCGTTTTCAATCTTCTAATCTTTCGGGGCTATTTGTTAAAATTCTCTAGGATTCTTATTTCAGGTTCAAAATTCTACTCCAATTTAAAAAGGATTTAGGAATATATGGGAGTAGAAACATGTTTATTAACCTAATTTAATCATGAACTCTAAAATGATGTTGGTGGGTGGTGAATGGTGACACTAGTGGTGAATGGTGATGGTTGGTGACGATGGTGGTGGGTAGGAGGTGATGGTGAAGGGTGGCGGTGGGTGGGTGGTGGTGGTGGAGGGTGGTGGCGGTGGTGGTGGGTGGTAGTGGGTGGTGGTGGTGGGTGGTGGTGGTGGTTGGTTGGTGGTGGTGGGTGGTGGCGATGGTAAGTGGTGGTGGTTGGTGGTGGATGGTGGTGGCGGTGGTGGGTGGTTGGTGGTGGTGGCTACGGGGGGTAGTGGTGGCGGTGGTAGTAGGTGATAGTTGGTGGTGGTGGTGGGTGGTGGTGGGTGGTGGTGGTGGTGGTTGGTGGCTGTGGTGGTGGCGATAGTAGGTGGCGGTGGGGTGGTAGTGGATGGTGGTGGCGGTGGTGGGTGGTTGGTGGTGGTGGCGACGAGGGGTGGTGGTGGTAGGTGGTGGTGGCGATGGTTGGTGGTCGGTGGTGGTGGTGATGGTAGGTGGCGGTGGTTGGTGATCGGTGGTAGGTGGTGGTGGCGATGGTAGGTGGCGGTGGGTGGTGATTGAGGATGGTGGTAGTGGTGGTGGTGGGTAGTGGTGGCGGTGGGTGGTGGCAGTGTGGTGGTGGTGGTGGTGGTGGTGGTCGTGGCGGCAGTGGGTGGTGGAGGGTGGTGGCGGTGGTGGGTGGTGGGTGGCTGGTGGGTTGTGGTGGTGGTAGTGGTAGTTGGTGGTAGTAGTAGTGTGGGGTGATTTTTACTCCAAAATTGTGCTGTGAAGTCGAAAAGCATCTATTTGATGCTCCAAAAAATTGGATTATAGAGCTCATTTGGAGCCGGTTCACTCATGGATTCTCCAGAAGTCTGAAGCGGGTTACCAAACAAGCTTCTACTCCATTTATGCTCCAGAAGTCAGAATCCAACTTCTGGAGTGTTACCAAACACCCCCTCATGAATAAATTCCCAACAACTTTGAATTGGGGTTTAGCTGTGTTATCATAATCCAGCCGAACCGAAATGCCCATATGCCCTTCCTTGATGGTCAATGACCAAACTACCCATAGGATTCTAATTAAAAAACAAAATAAAATAAATAAATATATATATAGAAAAAATTTCAGCTACACCCACAAGATTGCAAAAACATCATTTACCACCCAAAAACTTTACTGTACTAATCAAAGAAGTCTACTCCGTTACAAGATTCCCGTTAGATGCTGATGTCAACTGTATTGAAATATTTAATAGACGATACTATCCTTTTAGCCATGTTAAAAGACCATTATACCCTTTATTTGATTTGTTACCTACCCCCAAATCAAAGAAGTCCACTCCATTCCCGTTGTCGTGGATGGAGGAGAAGAAAACTGGTGGTGGAGATTAACCTTCTTCTTGTGACAGAACCAACCATGCCTGCTTCCCAATATCAGGATTTGAGGGGTAAAACTAAAATTATTGGAATACAGTTTTACCCCTCATATTATAAATTGAAAAATTAAAAAATTATATTGATTTACTAATTTGACCTTTAAATCAAACTTATATTTTTTCTCCTTCTTTTCTTTTCACTTTCACCCAAGCCTTAACCCCTAACGTTGGAGTCCCCTCTGTGTTGTGCATCCACGATGGCATCCCATCTCTGTATTCGTCGTCGTTGCCGCTAACTGCTCCGAGGAAGATGACTGCTAGCCGAATCTCGGTGCTTGAACAAAATGGAATTGAATTGATGAATTTCTCAAAAATGGAATCAGAATTACGATCTAAACCTTGAAATCAAAATTTTATTATTTAAGATTCAAATTCCACCATTAATTTCCCATTTCAAACCAAGAAATGCAAAACCCCTTAATCCAAAGAGTAGAGCACCAAAGAATCAAACACCACCTAGGTTTTGGAATTTAACCCATGTAAATGAATCGAAATACTACAGGCTACATGGAGGAAATTATAAAATTTTTGGGAACACATTGATGCGTGAATTGAGGAACTACAGGCTACATTGATCTTAGATCAGGGTATCACCAACTGAAGATCAAGGCCGTAGATATTTCGAAGATTGCTTTCAGGACAAGGTATGGACATTATGAGTTCCTTGTAATGTCATTCGGGTTGACTAATGCTCCAGCGTCATTCATGGAACTGATGAACCGAGTGTTTCATGACATGTTGGACACTTCGGTCATCGTATTCATCGACGACATATTGGTCTACTCGCAAGACAAGGAGACTCATGCAACACATTTGAGAGCAGCCCTACAACGGCTGAGAAGAGAGAAGTTTTATGCCAAGTACAAGAAATGTGAATTTTGGCTGAAAGAAGTGGCCTTCTTGGGTCACGTAGAATTGGCAGACGGTATCAAGGTAGATCCAAGCAAGATCACAGCTATAGTAGGATGGGATGCACCGAAATCAGTTGCGGAGATTCCTAGTTTCCTTGGATTGACTGGTTACTATAGAAGATTTGTGGAAGACTACTCAAGGATCGCCGTTCCACTTACCAGACTAACCAAGAAAGGGGAAAAGTTCATATGGACGGATGAGTGTGAGAAGTGCTTTCAAACTTTGAAGTCAAGACTAGTCTCTGCACCTATCTTGACCATCCCAACACCAGGCTTGTCGTTTACCTTATATACGGATGCCTCAGGGTTAGGTCTGGGATGTGTGTTAATGCAAGAAGAACAGGTGATTGCCTACGCATCAAGACAATTAAAAGAGCATGAGAAGAATTATCCTACACATGATATGGAGTTAGCAGCGGTTATATATGCAATCAAGACTTGGAGACACTACCTTTACGGTGAAAAGTTTCAGATTAAGTCAGATCACAAGAGCTTAACTTACCTTTTCACTCAGAAGGACCTGAATATGAGACAGAGGAGATGGCTGGAATTATTAAAAGATTATGATTGTGACATCCAGTACCATCCGGGTAAGGCAAATGTCGTGGCTGATGCTTTAAGCAAAAAGTGAGCATTGAAACCTGAGGCAAGACCAAGTACAAATGTTGCATTGTGTGCTGCAGCCTCAAGTTTAATAGAAAATGATGAAGAGTATATAATAGAGACTGCAAGAGATCCAGTGGAACAGGGCTTAATTCATAAGTTCACATTGATGTTCGCAGCTCTGAAGATCTCATCGGATCTAATAGATGAGGTCAAAGTAGCAATCCTACAGGATCCATACCTCAAGACTGTACAAGAAGATCTAGAGAAGAGTAAAAGCAATCCTGACTTTACCTTGGATTCAGACAAGGTACTCAGGTATCGTGGACGATTATGTATACCTGAGAGTGAGAACTCAAATATCAAAGATCGAGTTATGACAAAAGCTCATTACACCCCATATTCGGTACATCCAGGAAGCACCAAGATGTACCATGATTTAAGAAGACTATATGGGTGGAGGGGTATGAAAGCAGATGTAGCTCGATTTGTATTCCAATGTCAAAATTGTCAGCAAGTTAAAGCTGAATGGGAGAGACCCGCAGGTTTGCTACAACCACTACCGGAGTCAGCATGGAAGTGGGATTGCATCACAATGGATTTCGTCACTGGCCTACCTTTGACACCAAGGTCAGTGGATGTAGTTTGGGTTATAGTCGATCGACTTACCAAGACAGCTCGATTCATCGCTATCAGACCTCAGTATACCATGGAGAAGCTAGCCAATTTATATGTGGATAATATAGTCAGACTTCATGGTGTCCCAGAAAGTATAGTATCTCATAGAGATCCCCGTTTTACATCAAAGTTCTGGGAAGGATTACGGAAAGCAATGGGAACCAAGTTGAAGTTTAGCACAACTTTTCATCCTCAGACAGACGGGCAGTCAGAAAGAACTATTCAAATCTTAGAAGATATGCTCAGAGCATGTGCTATAGATTTCAAAGGAGCTTGGGACGAGAAGCTATCACTCATCGAGTTTGCTTATAACAACAGTTTCCAGGCTACGATCCAGATGGCTCCATATGAAGCACTCTATGGGAAGAAATGTCGTACACCTTTGTTATGGAATGAGGTGGGAGAGAGAAGGATTGTAGGACCGGAGTTCATCGAAGAAACTTATCGAGTGATTGATCAAATCAAGGAAAGAGTGAAGACAGCTCAAGTTCGACAAAAGCACTATGCAGATAACCGACGTTGAGATCTGGAGTTTGCAGTGGGTGATAAAGTGTTCTTGAAGATATCACCTGTGCGAGGTCTGAAACGGTTTGGTAAGAAGGGGAAGCTATGCCCCAGGTATGTGGGACCATACGAGATTTTGACCAGACGTGGCAATGTGGCATATCAACTGGCTCTACCACCATCCATGTCAAGCGTCCATGATGTGTTCCATGTTTCGTTATTGAAGAAGTACGTCAGGGATCCAACGCACATCTTGACAGCAGACCCACCAGACTTGACAGAGGACTTGACGTTTGAAGTTGTACCTGTGATGCTCACAAGCTGAAAAGTACAACATCTCCGAAGCAAGGATATCCACTATGTGAAAGTGCATTGGAAAAGCCAAGATGTGGAAGAAATTACTTGGGAGGAAGAGAACGCAATGAGAAAGAAATACCCTAACCTTTTTGATGACCAAGGTACGTTCAAATTTTGAGGCCAAAATTTATTTTAAGGGTGGGGGAGTTGTGAAACCTACATGCAAATTTTGGGGATGAAATTTCTTTTAAGGGTGGGGGAGTTGTAAGACCCGCACTCCGTGAACCTGATCTAAACCTTGAATTCATGTCGTAACAGGTCTTCCAATCATCACCGGGCCAGACGGGATGAGCGGATGACAAACAGGTATGAAATTGGACCATTTAAGTATGAATTAATTCATACCGGTTGATGGTACCAGTCTTGGTACCGATCGACCGGTATAGCCTGCGCGGCAGACCACTAAGATCTGGAAACGGATCTCTGTGGGTCTCACTTTCCAAATTTCGAACCTTAGGACTTTCCTAATCCTAGGAGGCTTCCTAAACCTAAACCTAGCCTATATAAACCCCTCTAAACCTCCTAGAATCTCTTCCATTGATCCTCACAAACCCTAGAGAGGAGAAGGAGATTGAAGAAGGAGAAGGAGCTAGGAAGGAGAAGGAAGAGCCGCCATTGTCGTTCGACGAAGAACACCTTACGCAAGTCGAAGGTAAGTGCTTAAACCCTTTCTCACATTATGACTCTAGGATGGTTAGTTTGCTTGAATCAATACCATGCAAAGCAAGGTATTGATCTAAACCTTGTTTTTGCCGACAAACCTTAATTTAGTCGATAAACCCTGGATTCGAGTTCTAGGTTGAGACTATCAAAACTAGGACTTGAATGGAGTTGGAAATAATTCTAACTCAATGCTCAGACCTAGAATGTGTAGGAGAAACCCTGGAATCAATAGGGGATGACCAACGGGAGTCGAGAAACCGGACGTATGGTCTTCCGGAGACATACCGGTCGACCATACCAGTCGCACCTTATGCGACCGGTACCGTGACCGGTACCTTCCGGGGACTGGTCTGTGGAGACCGGCTGACCATACCGGTCACAGGTTTCCCCACAGTGCTGCGATCGGTACCTGCGACCGGTCAGCCTTGTGAGAAGTTTTATAATCTCGTTGGTTTTTCGACCAATGTAAAACCTAAGAAAAACTATTCTAACTAAACCCTAATATCGTGTAGGACTTTGTGATAGCACGTTTGGACCTTGCGACGCGGAGCAAGCTATCAAATGAGCGTCAGATAAGGGAATCGGACCTAAACCCTAATAATTAATAACAACAAACTGTTGTTAATAATTGTGATTCTGTGGATTGATGTTTGTGCATTCTCGCATGTTATCCTTTACTTTCAGTTATTATTATTGTTCATGCATACTTGCTATGCTAGGTTGTGACTGTTAGGCATGTGATTGTTTTTATTTGTATGTGGAATGGGAAGGGCCTGGGGTCTGGGATCATTCCTCACACTAGCACCTTTTGTATCATTCTGTCATAGCATACTTGGTGCGGGTAGGGTATCAGGGGGAGGACATGGCACTGTGGTCTCCGGCCTGGCCACCAGACTCTAACTCTATCTCTATGTCGTAGGGAGCTGTGCTGGGATAGGGCCTACTGTGATGACATATAGGACTGATTAGTTGCGAGTCCAGTTTGCAAGCCCTCGTCAATAGGGGCTTACGTGTTGGTATGGATAAAGTATCAGGGGAGGTGTTGGCGGTGTTTGATCCAGACGCCTTAGCTCTATCTCTATTCCATGATAGGGTGCATGTGGGATGGCAGTGGTGTTTGATCCATTGGGCGGCTTCACACACTCGTGTATAGAGGTGCGGTGGCCGCCAATCCTTTCTATAGCACATTACAAACTTAAAACCAGACCATGATGTGAATGTTACTCATGCATATGTATGTTGCATTGTCTGATTGTCTTACTGAGCTAAGTTGTGAGCTCACCCTTGTGTACACACTATTTTTAGATGTTGATGCAGGTTACACCGTGGAGGATTACGTGGACGCTCCAGTGTATGGAGGCATGGCTGCCCTGGACGTGCAAGCAGGAGAGGACGAGCATGACGCTTCATGCGAGTGCCCTTTCTGCGTGTATCTTTTAAATTTGATTTGATTTTGTTTATTTTAATTATTTTCAGTTGGGATGAAGTTGATGTAAAGATATTATTTAAGTTTTGGTTATTTTAATAATTAAATATTTTATTTAAATTTATCAATAGATTACTCAATTCATTTTATTAAAGACTTCCGCTGTATTTATTATTATTCTGATTGTGGTTATGTGCAATGATTTGTATGAGTGGACACGGACTTATTGAGATCCTGGTGTGAACTGTTGGTTCAGTGACGGTTCACTCACACTTATGGTTCAGTTGGAATTGGGGTGTGACAGTAATGGATAGCAACTTGTATGTTATGACAAAAGACAACAGTTAGTTGGTGGTTGTTGTTTATGTAAATGACATCATATTTAGAGGACACTGTGAGAAGCTATGCAAGCAATTTGCTGAGAAGATGAGGATAGAGTTTGAGATGTCTATGCTAGTGGAGTTTTTCTATTTTCTGGGTTTACAGATTCATCAGAAGTAGAATGGCATTTTCATCTCTTAAGTAAAGTACGCTAAAGAGAAGTTAAAGAAATTTATAATGGAATACAACAAACCAGTGGAGACTCCTATGATGGTGAACTGCACGCTAAGTTCAAGTGATGACTCTCCAACTATTGATTAAACACTCTACAGATCAATGATTGAGAGTTTATCATATTTGACAACTTCAAGACCTGATATTCTACAAGCAGTGTGCTTGGTGGCTAGATTTCAGGCTTATCCAAAGGAAACTCACTTGATGGTAGTGTGAGGACAAAGTATGTCACTTCCACCCATCTCCGATGGACGAAAAAAATGATTTGGGAGTTGCCACCTAGATTAAGGTCTAAGACCTATAAAAATGTAGTATCATCATAAGAAAAGACTTCTATTGACTCATTGGACCCAATATATTGGTTTTGGTTTATCAGAGAATAGGTAAGCGTTCAAGGTACAGTTTGGGAAGGTGTTAGGCACCCAAAGCTGTTAGATCCAAAAATCGGCCTCCTATATGATTCTACTTTCCTTAGACTCTATGGTTTGACTATTCATGGTCAATGGATGATAACTAGGGCTCATGGGGGATCCTATGCCAAGTTTCTAAATTCTCTTAACCTTGGGATTAGCCAAACATGTTCTCAAAGTAAATAAACAAGCAAAGTAATATACAATGAACCGAAAAGATGATTCGGTGATGGACTGAATCTGAGATGTCCTAGACATCTCAAATTGCCTATGTATTCCAATCCTGAAAATCAAGTCCATAACGTAGTTCGTACAGAATGTATTAAGGTTTATGGATGTGATTTATGATTAAGCTTCATTAGATTCAATTGTTCAAGTTGAAGTTTATGCTTGATGATGATTGAGATTGAATCTAGAGATAGCCTAATGTGGATTGAAGTGAATATAGATATGGATATGGAGGACCTAAGGATTCTAAGATGTGGTACTGTACTTGGAGAGGTCCTCCAAGTTGCCTACGTATTTCGGAGGTCCTGAAAATCAAGTACAACGTACTTCGTTGTGATGTTTTGATACTCTCAGGGAGCAAGCTATCTCTCTCTACCTCAGGAAGCAATCTGTTTCTCTCTTTCTACTCTCGAGGAGCAATATGTCTCTCTCTACTCTTGGGGAGTAATCTGTCTCTCTCTACTCTTGGGGATTAATCTGTCTCTCTCTACTCTGGGGGAGCAAGGGTTTGAGTCCATGTTTAGGAATCTCTCCAAACTGCCTACGTATCTTAGGGTACTGCCCTAAGAATCAGGATCCGCGTAGTTCGCAATGCAGATTCAATTCATTCATGTATTCATTCAATATCAGGGTGTGGAACCTAAATGCTCTATGGTTTGATTCACATCACACCTATCTAGTTCTCTGTACCCTAGGGGAAAATGAGATGAGGGGTAGGGATCATCCTAAGCTACCCTTGACCTAAAACCTTAATTTGGCATGTGTTGGGCTAGGCTTTCTGATTCTTGATTAAGATTTATCATTTTTTCATTCTTACCCTTCCCATGAATGTGGGTGCCTACCTGCATGTCTCCACACTTAATATGTTTTCTAGGTGTACATGTATGACAGTTCGACTAGGGTGTTGCAGAAATTAAATTATTGTCAATAATAAATATCATTCAAATATGGTAAGTAACAACAATATCATCTCAAGTATAGCAATAAAGCATGTCATCTCAAATATAGCAACAAACATGTGAGTGTATTGATCAAGCATTGATCATTAACAATGTGACCAAGATCATATTTGATCGACTTCTCAAATTTGATGTAATCGATCATCATCAATATGATCAAGATCATAATTGATCGGTGGTTCAGATTCAATTAAAACATTCATGAGGTCAATCCAATGGTTCAGATTCAAATGAGATCACTCAAAAAGATAATCCAATGGTTCAAATCACCCCAAATGATAATCTATCCATTCAAATTCCTCTAAATCATTCATATGATGGAAATTTAATGGTTTAAATTCCCTTAAAATCATAATCCAACCGTTCAGATTCATTTACATCAATCATCAAGACAATCCGATGGTCTAGATTCATTTATATTACTCATGATGTCAATCCAATGGTTCAAATTCAAATGAGATGCTCATGATCAAGATCTAATAGTCTCAAATTCTTCTAAGGCACAATATGATGGAAATCTAATTATTTAAATCATACATACAAGGTCAGACTATGAAAACTAGTCTGACTGATTTTTAGATTCGAACCGGTCATGGGAAAATAATCATAAGATATTCTTCAATCATGAAAAAAATTATCTACTAACTTTGTTGTCTTCCAGACTCATGTGGCTACCTTTTCTTTCAAGGAAGTGATGTCTAAAAAAATTTCTACAGGACACTCATGCTTGGATTTTCATGATTTTTACTACAATCAATAGATTCTGTGGACCTTTGCCAAAACATGCATATGAGGCTTCATAAATATTCAAATTAAACTCAAAATACATCCTCTGAAAGAGGACTCAGAGACCTAGATTTTGTCTCAAGAATGGAAATCCTAAAAGGAAACCAAAATGGGTGGAAAATGCACCACAAGTGCAGGCATGTGCACTGGTCAAATCTGTTTCAGATTCTAACCAGCTGCACCATAAATTCTATATAAAGTCAATCACTCATTGAAAATAGAATTCAAGCATATGGTCATGTAGCTAACTGATAGATCTAACACTTCATTAAAAAATATCATGCAAACAGAAAGATCCTCAAGGCTCAAACATCACATCTCAGTTATATAATTCAGTGTGTTTTAACTGACCCTAAAACAAACCATGGTGCACTTCAAAAATCATATGAAATTCATAAAAAATCAAAAAAATCCAAATCTAATGCCAAATTTTTCATCACTTCATATCTATTACTTTCTCTGAATGAAGGATTATCAAATTATGACCGTAAATTCTATTTTTAGAGCTTTTCCGATGAGGGTTTGTATTGTACCCGATAAGGATAGTAGCATCATTGGGGCTTTTCTATCTCAATTTTCTCAACACCAAACGAGTCAAAATTTATAGAGAAACTTTCTAACATATGTATGAGTATCTCATAAAATTTTGGACTTGAAATTCATCAAAAATCTATATGATATGCATGTCCAAAAATCGGATTTCAGATCTGAAATCCACCTTGTGAAAAAACATTAAAATACTCAAAAATCATCATATGACATTCAATTTTTCTCCATTGAGAACTTTAAACATATTCTAATGCATAAAAATATCAAACATGGGCATTACAGCATCAACATGCACGCAATATAACATCTCTGATTATGATTTATCAAAAATAGGCATGTTCAAGCAATTTTCGACATATTAGCATCATGGAATCATATCAAACCAAAATTTTGGTTACAACAATGGGTGAGGGGTCATGAATTACAGGTATGTACTAAAAATAATAATAGAGAGTGGACCTACCTCTTCGCTGAGAGTTCCCTCTCTCTTAGTTTTTCCTTCTTCCTTCTCTGCTTCTCTTTCCCTTCTTCTTCCTCTTCTTCGGCTTCTTTCTTTCTTCTTCTCTATTTCTTCTTCTCTTCTTCCTTTTTTTTTCTTCTTCCCTTTTTTTGCCTTTTTTTCCTTTTTTCTTCCCATTTCTCTATTTCTTCTTCTCTTCTTCTTTTAGACTCTCTCTACTTTTCCAGCCCTTTTAAATTTCTCTTCTTTTTTTCCCTCCCTTTTCTTCTTCCAATTTTTGCCTTTTTCCTCTTTTCTTTCCAATTTCTAGGCCTTTTAGATTTTTTTTCTTTTCTTTTTCCCTTTTGGAGTCCCACGACTCTCTCTTCTTTTCCTGATTTCTTTCCTTTTTCTAAAACCTAGCTGAATCTTATTATCTCTTCTCACGGCCTCTCTTGACCCCCCATATATGGATACATATAATATAGATAACCCACTATCTATATGTACACATCATGATATGTTATGTAATGCATAATATTATACCATATATGATATATAATATAGCATAATATATATAATATACATTATAATATATAATATAATGCATCTAATGTAAAATGCATGCGAGTCGAACTGGTTCGGTCTGGACTAGTCTAAGTTGACTGGATTCGGGCCAACATGAGTTGACTGGGTTAAACTGATATGGGTTGAACTGGGTTGGGCCAAGATTGGTTTTTCTCTCTCTATCACTTCATATATCATTTCCGCTGCCATTCCGTATGGAATTTTCTGACAACCTCTACCCCAAATTTTCTATATTCACTTTGTAGAACATTAAAAATGAAATACTGGAGTTTGAATCATCTCATTTGGATGTAACATGGTCAACTTATGAATTTCTGAATTTAAACAGGCCAATTTACAATAATCCGATTAGCGACTCTGCATGGGATGCCTCAGAGATCTCTGTCTCAAATCCTCTACATCCACTTTATAGAACACTAAAAATGAGAAATACTAGAGTTTGAATCACATGATTTGGACGTCGGATAATAAAATTATGAGAAATTAAAGTTTACACAGGCATATCGGCTTACGGCTCTGCATGGGATCCCTTGGAGACCTTTATCCTACATTCTCCATGTCCCATTTGTAGATCACTAAAAATGAAATATAATTGGAGTTTGAATTACCTCATTTGGACGTCGAATAATAAAATTCTGAGGAATTAAAATTTAAGTGGACATATCGGTTTGCAGCTTTGCATGGGATCCCTCGGAGACCTCTGCTCCAGATTTTCCACGTCCACTTTGTAGAACACTAAAAATGAGGAATAATAATACTGGAATCACTTTATTTAGATGTCAGATGAGCGATATATGAGAAGATGAAGTTTAAATAATTAAACTTACGATAATTTGCATGCAAGCACCTGGACAATATTAATCTTCAGAAAATACCCTTAATCTTATTTCCAGACTAAAATCGCCATATCTTCTTCATTTGACATCGGAATTGAGCGATTCTGATCTCATTTTGAAGGTATTTCCAAGACCTACGCATCCATGCAGGTTGTAACCCATTTCCTTACTATGGGGCCCACCAAAAACCTATTCAAAGTCATAGCTAAAATCCAAATCTTGCATTGAGATCCACCAACTTGCCATATGTATTCACCTAGGCTCCTAGACACTGGTGAACATCTCAGTTATTTTTAAAACATTATAGAGAGCATGTCGGGGCTAATCGACTGTCATTTTTGAGAGAGTTTCACTCGCCTCCCCTGTATTTTTCTAAACTTTCTCTTACTTCTCCCACTTTGATGTCTACTCTCCAGTAAGACTTTGTTCAACTAGGGATGGCAAAAATGGGGTGCTTACAGGTAGTGAAGAGGATACTTAGATATTTGAAAGGTATAATTGACTATGGATTGTGGTATCCCATGATTGGTAGGTTCACACTTATAGCATTCTTAGATGCAGACTGGGCAGGTAGTATTGATGACAAAAGGAGCACTAGTAGTGGTGCATTCTTTTTAGGGAAGAGTCTAGTGGCATGACACAACGAGAAACAGGAGTCTGTCTCCTTATCCATAGCAGAGGTAGAGTATATAGCAACTATTGCTACATGCACTCAAGTAATCTGGATGAAAAGGCAAATATCAGATTTCAACATTACTAGTGAGGAGTCAGTTGTCATCAAATATGACAACATGAGTGCAATCAACATCTCCAAGAATCCTGCGCAACACTCAAGAACCAAGCACATTGATATCAGATATTATTTCTTGAAGGAAAATGTGCTTGAAGGGGAAGTGAGACTACAGTTCATTCCCACAGCTGATCAAGTGATAGACATCTTCACAAAGGCCCTTCCAAAGGACTCATTTGAGTAACTCAGAGACCAGCTAGGAGTTGTGACTCTTGGCACACTATAGATGGCACAGGTGTAGGGGGAGTTGATGACTGCATGGCATCACTTTTCATCTATACGATTGGAAAGATTAGGTGGGCACTCCTATAGATGAGTATATGTAGGAGGAGTTTGGATGAAGGAGGAACATTTCTATTACCCAACGGATTTGTTGTCAAAGGGGGAGAAAAGACAGTACAGGAGATATCTTGTGCAGATAGTATGCAGACAGAGCAGTGTTTAAGTAGATACTTGTATGGATTTCCAATAATTTCAAAGGGAGAGATTGTTGAAACCTTGGCCAAGTTGAGCAGTTGTGAGTAGCTTTTTGTGAGTTATCATTGTTGGAAACCTTGACAACCTTTGGATAATTGGCAGAGTGATATGGAGGAGAAAGAATGCCAGTAGGCAATGTGGACAGTCAACAGGCTCCATGTGTGTTTAAAGACCAAATAGAAAAGAGAGAATGAAGACAGATAAAAGAGAGAGAAATAAGATAGAGAAAGTAAAGAGAGGATAGAGGAGAGAGATTGGATGGAAACTAGGTGGGGTCCCACTTGATGTGGCTTGTCACCTGGCCAGCAGCCCATGCCAACATGGCCTAAGCCAGCCAGTCAGGTAGCCCAGCACTGCAGGCCAGCAGGCCAGCAGGCCAAACCATGTTGCTCTCACAACACAGCAAGCCAGCAAGCTTAGCCATGCCTCACAGCACAGCACAACAAGCCCGCAAGCACCTGCTGGCCTGCAAGCACCCACCGGCCTATAAGCACTCGCAAGCCCTTGCAAGCCATTGCCCACGCAAGCGCATGCTTCCCCCCGCAAGGCCTGGATCCTCGTGCACCATGTGTCAACGTTATGCGAGGAGAGAAGCCCCATTCGTGAAGAAATTCATCTTAGAGTCATTTTAACAAAAAAAAAGCGATCACATCGGCCATTTGAAGATTTGTTATGGGCATTTTGGGTAATTCAAAATAAGGAGATTCGATATGGAGGGCTTGGATTAAGCTAAGCAGCCCAGATTTAGATATGGCGTCTTAAAAAAAGGTGGGCTAATGTAGTTTTTAGCTGATGCTAAAAGATGCTCCCGCGAGGTATTTGGTTGGCCGAATTCAAATTTAAACCGCAGTCCATGTAGCATGAAAGTGGCCCCTTGATTACGTGTATTGTGCATACTATGTATCGGCTGAGTGGATCCAAATTTGAAGGCCAGGATTTGCACCGAGTTCGTCTGACGCGATGAAGATAATCAGACGGCCCTAAAGATTTCCCGCTTCCATCTAACATATCCAACAACTGTATTTTGAGATTCCAAAGCCAGCCAATGAGAACTCGACACCACGCTTGCTGTGTCAGTGGTGGCGCAGCTACAATGTTTCACGGCTCATGGTTACTTCCTCAAAAGATTCCCTTTGATCTAATCTATGGATGATTTTCTGATGGCCATATCTTAGCCGTCCAAGATCCGATTCAACTGATTTAATTCTCCATGAACTCCATTTTTTTTAGGTTATATCCATTGGAACACATTGAGAGAATTTTAAAAGTGGAAAAGAGCTGTTTTGGGTAAAATAAGGGTTTAAAGACACTTTAGAGAGAGGATATCATCTCCACTTAACTTTGTTTATCATTAATGTCTATCTAAGGCTTGACAGAGGTAGTATGAGTATATTGAGTGTTGTGTCTATTTGGAGTTATGTGAAATGATTTGGAAGAATGATAAACTCCTATTTTTGGTGAAGAAGGACACCCACCACCATTGAAGAGACTAGGAGGCTTACTTGGTGAGCTCTACACACGCCATGATTACGCTAGAAAGGTAATCACGCACACAAACCCTATGTTGTTATATTTATGATGTATGGGAGGGGTTTGTAATCAATCAATTTTAATATTCATTGTTACCTGTCAAGTTGGGGGTTGAGAGGATTGGGGTTGTTACCAAAATCCCAAGTTACAACGTAGATTGCATTGGTGTTATAGCACTTGAGCTATTGTAGCAAGAAAATCATTTTGAGTAACATATTGGGTATAATATGAAACCCTGGTATAGGGTATTGCCCCATGGACTAGCCATCACACATCATGTTAGTAAACCACGTTACATACTGTGTCATGTGGATGTGTTTATGTCTATTGTGTGTATGAAGTGCGTGGTTTGCAAGTTGGGTGTATACACTGGGTAGGCCAAGTCACAGGATACTATTGCCTGTGGTTGTGTGGCATAGTGTGTTACACGAAATGTGTTTGAATAAATGTGTGCATGAACAAGGGTTTGAACAAACTCCTTAGTCAGCTCAAGGCAGCACAGCGTATCCAAACATCTCAAGGCAGCACAATTTAAAGAAGGATTTTTAGTGGTCATTGATTCACCCCCCCCTCTCAGTGTCAACCTAGGAATCACAACTTCTATCTATAAATTTGTTATCTATTAATGGATGTAAAAACTACTTTCCTAAATGGGGATTTTGAGGTAGAAATTTATATCAAACAACCTGAAGGTTGCATAGTTTCTGGGCAAAAAAATAAGGTTGGCAAATTAATTAAGTCTTTTTATGGTTAAAACTAACACCTAAACAATGGCATGAAAAACTTGATAATGTGTTATTATCAAATGGATTTGTTATCAATGATTTTGATAAGTGTGTGTACAGTAAGTTTGTAAATGGAAAGGGTATTCATTTGTAATATGTTGATGATATATTGATAATGGATTATGAATGTCTAAGTTTGATACAAAAGACATGGGAGAGGGTGATGTGATTCTTGGCATTAAGATCATCAGAAAAAATAATGAGATAATATTATCTCATGCACACTATGTGGAAAACCAACTAAAAAAAGTATGGGTATTATGAGTATATGCCTATGAAAACACCTTAGGAGGTTGGAAGGTATCTCATAAAGCATCAAGGTGAACCAATCTTCCAAAAGGAGTATTCCTAGATGATAGGTTCGGTGTCATACTTAATGTATTCAACAAAACTTGATACAGCCTTAGCAGTAGGGAAATTGAGTCAACATACTCATAACCCTGGAAAGGAGTACTGGGATGCTCTAATAAGGTTATTGATGTAAATTAATTGTGTATGTAACCGCAGTACACGGTATCGTGCAATAACGAGTCGATCTTAGGGAGGAATTGCTATTATCCTAACTCAAATAAGGCAAAGCATACCAAAGAGATTTGATTGAATTAACACCCTAATCACTTCAAATAAAAATTAATCATGCAATAAAAATAATAATAACCATTCATAACACTACGTAGATTTATGAAACCACTAATCATAAAGTAACATAGTTCTATTACAAGAAGGGAACCAAATTAAAAGTAAAAGAATGTAAGAAAAACTTATCTTGTTGGAAGATTGCTCTGTCGTTGCTCGTCGTCTTGTTGTCACTCAAAGGCGATGTGCAAATGATTACAAAGAGAGCCTTCTCCTCTAAATTAAATTAGTAATGGGGTACAATCTATTTTTATCTACCCTACTACAGAGTTCTATAACTGAAATTAAAACTTGAAAAAAAAAAATAAATAAATAAATTAAGTAAGAAGAACACAACTTGAAAAGAAGAAATTAAAACTCAAACTCTCTCATAAATTTTCAAAACTAAAAAAAAAACTTACAATAGAATTCTTGGATGATTTTTTTATTGTTGAGCATCACATATATATACAAGTGAGTAAAGATCACAATCAATCTTTACAATTGGATTACAAGAGATTTTATGGAGATAATTTTGGTAACCAAATTCCAATCTTGTAGGTTCATTGTATGTGGACGACTCTTGAGTAGAAATTTTTTTACACCAACTCATCATATCTTTAGCATCATTATCTCTTATTGCAAATTTTCATAATTGATTGGAGTTTTCCATTCTTCCATGCCATGCTAATCTTGTAAATTTGATTTTAAAAAAGTAAGGAATATTTTCTCAAGAGAATGAAATCTTTCACATGAGATTGGGCTACTCTTTGACTTGGTCTAAGACTGATCTTATACACAAAATTCATGGTTTTCCTTATAAAATTCAGCCCGGCTGCTAAGTTGACTAGGTGAGTTAACTGGACAGGATCATAAAAAATACGTAAAATGATCTTTTCAAGCTCAAATTTCTTCATTCTTTCACATACACCCTATAAACATAAAAATAATATTAAATACCTGAGAAACATCATAAATAGAATAAGAGATGCATACTTTATGCCTTAAATTCACACATAAAATGTGTTCATCAGATTCCCCCATACTTGAGCTTTGCTAGTCTCGAGCAAAGAAAAATATAAAAAAAAAATAAAATAAAGTCCTAACTCACTTTCGTAGGAATCACGATTGCACTTAGCACGTGCAACAAGCCTTTAAACC
The DNA here is from genome assembly GCA_028583415.1 of Protea cynaroides. Lineage (NCBI taxonomy): Eukaryota > Viridiplantae > Streptophyta > Magnoliopsida > Proteales > Proteaceae > Protea > Protea cynaroides. The sequence goes on along the minus strand of CM053268.1, from coordinate 18,398,265 downwards.
CCTAGGTCACCCCCAGTGGACGAGTTGTGTCTCGTGAGTCTTTTCAGAGAATAAACACACAAAATTCATATAGAAATTTCAAACTTTAATTTTGGTATTAAGGAAAGAGAGCACACACACATCCTATTAGTCAAGACACTCAACTTGGGATCAAGAAAACATTGAAACCCCCATACTTGAGCTTTGCTATCTCATATGATTCAAACACTAAGGTTGCATCTCAATTAGGAAACCTTGTTATATCTTCCAAACATATCTCTCCTTAAGGTGAACCCTTTGTAACGTACTGGTAACCAAGACCCAAGATCAGCTTTCAACACTTGTATTTCATATTTTTTCTCTCTTTTTTTTTTCTTCCTCTCTAAGCTACTCTACTATAATTGGCTTGAGAAGTGCAGGTGGTTATGCATTCCCATGTTACTATGTAGCTTCGCTTTTGGCATATATCTTTAAGGACATTGATGCTAAAGAATATTTTTTTTTGCAAGAGCTGTATCCAAGGAATTTCAATCAAGACACCTCGCTTCCTGAGGTGGAATGCCCTGTCTAGTTCCAAGAACAAAAAACTCTTATATTATTTTTTTTTCTATAGTAGAAGGAGGTCTTAGCTTTATTCAAAGGTTGAAATTACCAACTATAACCATAAAAGATTCATCCCTTCAGGTGAAGTAATGTATTGTCTAACTCAATTTCCACCTCAAAATACAGCCTAAGTACTATCCTCACATAGGGTTTCATTACTTTGTATGTGATAATTTCCTAGTCTCTTTCTCCTTCCTCTTTTGTGTCAAAACCATAGAAATAGTGATTGACTTTTTAAAAAATCAAAGTTAAAAAGTTAAAATTTACAATGAAAACTCAAAATTCATTTTTTCTAATGAAATCTCAACCCTTCCCCCATACTTAAATCATGCATTGTCCTCAATGTATGTAGAAAAATAAAAGACAAGGACAAGGGGAAGAAAAAAAAACTCCCTGAATCAAGGATCGATGTAAAAAGGCTCATGGAGATCCATTACCTCTTCAGTGGAGTTGTGTGGAAGTTCCATTCACTTTGATGGTTGCACCTGTACCTGAATTTAAAATCTCAATTGCACCCGATGAGAAAACATTTTGAACAATATAAGGGTCCTCCCAACGAGATCTAAGTTTACTAGGAAAAATATGCAAACGAGAATTATAAAACAAAACCTTATCGCCAGGGATGAAAGACTTCCGAAGAATATGTCCGTCATGATAAGCCTTGGTCTTATCTTTATAGATGCGGGCACTGTCATAGGCATCATTTCGTAATTCATCCAACTCAGAGAGCTGGAGTTTTCTATGAGTGCTAGCATCTAACAAATCAAAATTTAATTTCTTAATTGCCCAAAACGCTCAATGTTCTAATTCGACTGGTAGTTGGCAGGCTTTCCCGTATACCAGATGGTAAGGGGATTGACCAAGAATGGTCTTGAAAGCAGTTCTATAAGCCCACAAGCATCTACAAGGCGAATGGACCAATCCTTATGAGTCGAATTGATAGTTTTTTTTTCTAAAATCTACTTGATTTGTCGATTGGACACTTCAACCTGTCCACTGGTTTGAGGATGGTAAGGGGTTACCAATTGTAATACCATATTTCTGAACAAGGGCCTCAAATGGTTTGTTGCAGAAGTGTTTCCCCCTATCGCTAATGATAGCTTGAGGGGTACTAAATCGGGATAATATATTCTCCTTTAGAAATTTAATGACTACCTTGTGGTCATTGGTCTTAGAAGCAACAATTTCTATCCATTTGGACACGTAGTCCACAGCTAACAAGATATACTCATTCCCAAAAGACTTTGGGAATTGACCCATAAAATAGATGCCCCAAACATCAAAAACTTTAACCACCAGAATTAGGTTGAACGACATCATATTTCACTTGGTAATGCGGCCTAAAGACTGGAAAGAAGGGCATGCCTTACAGTAATTAAAGGCATCTTTAAAAAGACCAGGCTAGTAGAATCCAGACTGTAAAACCTTGGCCGCGGTCTTATTTGGCCCAAAGTGGCTGCCACACGCCTGATCATGACAATAAGAGAACACAAATTGCTGTTCATGGTCAGGTACACATCTCCTGATAATCTGATCAGGACAAGTCTTGAACAGACATGGATTGTCTCAAAAATAGTACTTGACTTGGGATTAGAATCTATACCTATCCTGTGTAGACCAATGGGAAGGGATCACACCCATTACCAAGTAATTTACAATATCAGCGAACCAAGGTTTACTAGATGCTACAAATAACTACTCATCTGGGAAAGACTCTTTGACTGGTGAATCAACGGTAAAAGAATTAGGCAGTCGGGATAAGTGGTCAGCAACCAGATTTTCTATTCCTGGTTTATCCATAATCTCTAAGTCAAACTCTTGTAAAAGCAAAACCCATCTAATGAGACGAGCTTTGGCATCCTTTTTCTGCAAGAGATGCTTGAGAACGGCATGATTCGTATATACAATGACATGGGATCCATCAAGTAGGCACGCAATTTCTCTAAAGCAAATACAACAGCTAAAAATTCTTTTTCAGTGGTAGTGTAATTAAGCTATGCATCGTTTAAAGTCCTACTTGCATAACAGATTACATGGGGCAACTTATTGATCCATTGCCCAAGGACAACTTCTAATGCAAAATCAGAAGCATCACACATAAGCTCAAAGGGCTTTGTCCATATGGGTGCCTGAATGACGGGGGCAGTGGTCAAAATATTTTTGAGTTGATTAAAACTCTCAAGGCATGCATCATTAAAATCATAGAGCTGGTCTTTAGCAAGTAAAGAGGTGAGAGGACGAGCAATCTGACTAAAATCCTTAATGAACCTCTAATAGAAATTGGCATGTCCTAGAAAGGAGCGAATGTCCTTAACAGATTTGGGAACAGGTAGCTTTTCAATCAGTTCTACCTTAGCTTTGTCAACCATGATCCCCTCTTTGGAAATGTTGTAACCCAACACTATGCCTTGTTTTACCATGAAGTGGCATTTCTCCCAATTTAAAACTAAATATTTCTTCGTACACCTGGCGAGAACTAAGGAAAGATTATGTAGGCACTCAGAAAAAGTAAATCCATGCACAGAAAAATCATCCATGAATACTTCTAAATATTGCTCTACCATATCTGAGAAGATGTTCATCATGCACCTTTGGAATGTGGTAGGGGCATTGCATAGCCCAAAAGGCGTGCACCGGTAGGTATAGGTTCCGTAGGGGCATGTGAAAGTGGTCTTGTGTTGGTCATCTAAGGCAATGAGGATTAAATTGTAACTGGAGTATCCATCTAAGAAATAATAGTATTCTTGTCCGGCCAACCTCTTTAACATTTGGTCAATGAAAGGCAAAGGGGAGTGATCCTTCTACATTACCGTATTCAGCTTTCTGTAGTCAATGCACACTCTCCACCCTGTTTGGATATGGGTTAAAATCAATTCATTGTCAGCATTAGCAACTACAGTGACTCCTGACTTCTTTGGTACCACATGTATCGGACTTACCCACTCACTGTCAGATATGGGATATATGATCCCATGATCTAAACACTTTAAAATCTCTTTCTTAATGGCTTCCTTCATCACAGGATTTATCCATCTCTGAGGTTCCCTTGAGGGGTTGGTACCTTCCATAAGGTGTATATGATGCTGAACAATAGATGGACTAATACCCTTGATGTCAGCCACAATCCAACCTAAGGCTTCCTTATGGTTTTGTAAGAGTTTGACTAACTCTTCTTCCTGGTTGAAAATCAAATCAGATGTAATAATAATCGAAAGAGTTTGGTCAGATCCTAGGAAGGCATACTTCAGAGTAGACGGTAACTCCTTTAATTCTAAGTTAGGTGGTTCAACCATTGAGGGCTTGGGAGTGGAAGTGGATAAAGGCCCTAGAGGTTCCACATGTATGTGGATACTCCATGCCTCTGATGAAAAAGTGTCCTCTACTCCTCCCAACTCTTCCATACACTGCAAGAATTTTGAGTCAAAGTCAATGTCAAAAGTGGTCTCCACATGGTCAGGGAACTCTTGAAGCATATGTACTTCCTCATTCGGTTGCTTACCCAACCTAAATATATTTAAATCAATAGTTTGGTTGCCAAATAATAGTTTCATGAAACCGTTCCTACAATTTATTAATGCATTGCTTGTAGATAAAAATGGTCTCCCTAAAATGATAGGGATTTGATCCCTATTGGAGACAGGATGTGTTTCTAAAATAATGAAATCAATAGGAAAAATAAATTCCCCTACCTTCAATAAAACATCCTCTACCATTCCTTTAGGAGTCTTTACAAAGTGATCAGCTAGGTGAAGTGAGATGGATATTGGTTTCAACTTTTTCAATCCTAATTGTTGGTAAACATGATAAGGTAGAAGATTTATACTTGCACCTAAGTCTAGTAAAGCATGAGTAATAAAGGTGTTTCCTATGATGCAAGAAATGGTAGGACAGCCAGGGTCCTTGTATTTGGCTGTCACAGGATGGTTTAGAAAGGAACTTAAATGTGCAGCCAATAATACCTTTTTGGGACTTTGACTAATCCTTTTTTGGTGTATAAGTCTTTAAGGACTTTTGCATAAATTGAGATTTGATCAATTGCATCCAAAAGTGGGATGTTCAATTCTACCTGTTTGAAGACCTTTAAAATTTTATCAACTAGAGCAGTCTTCTTTTGGTTTACCAACCTATTAGGGAATGGGGCTGGTGGAGTAAAAACTCTATCCAGGACAGTCTCTTTGGGTCTTTTAGGTACATTAAAAGAACCTGAAGAAAGAGGCTCAGTAGCTGCCTCAGATTGGGGAACATTAATAGGAGCAACTATGGGTTTGTTCTTTGGTGCTTCATCCCGTAGGTACTCTTGGCTACTCCGTAATGCATGGACTACATAACATTGTTTGGAAGGACCTGATTGATTCTTTATGCCATTCACCTGAGGGTTTGACCTATTTGGTTATGGTTGATGGCATGGGTTGGTCTCTGGTTGGCTAGGTAGAATACCCTTGTTCTTTTCACACATCAAGGTAACCAATTTGGTGAGTGTCCTCTCCATACTGGTATGTCCTACCATAAGAGATACCGCATTCTTCTCCAACTCACTGAGTTTGGCTGGCTCACCCGTGTTAGAAAACCCAAGGGGTTGCTGAAAATTACCTTGGGGAACAAAATTGGGTCTAGGGGAAGCATATGGCCTGGTGTGACCAGGAGGACCTTGATTTGGAAATTGTTGTGGGTCCATACGGTTCCTTTGGTTCCAGGAGAAATTTGGATGATTTCTCCATCCTGGGTTGTAAGTGTTACTATACGGAATGTACAGTGCACTTACATTAGCATTCTGATAATTTCCCTATGAAGGGCATTCCTTTACTGTGTGTCCAGGAGTTTAACACCAGTTGCACATTAGGACTTTCCTATGGATAGGGTCTTTAGGAACTAAAACTTCTATCCTTTTGATAAGGCTATCTAAGTGTGCCTCCTTAGTTACTATGCCATCGACAAAGTAACATTTACCTTTTTTAGTGCAGTCTATCTCCTACACAGACTCCCACTCTCTTGTTTTTTCGGTGAGATCTGCCAAAAAGTTCCAGGCGTCGTTAGCATCCTCATAGGAAGTGAATCCTTGAAGACACATAGACTCAAGCATTTGCTTGGTAGGAAAGTCTATCCCCTTATAGATAATTTGACAAAGTTACCACATTTCAATACCATGGTGAGGGCACTCTTGGAGTAGGCCTTGGAACCTCTCCATGAGTCATGAAAAAGACTCATTTGGCTCTTGTTTGAACTGCATTATATCCCTTCGAAGTTTATTTGTTTTATGAAGAGGGAGAATTTTTTTAAGAAAAAATATAGTAAATTTATATCATGATGTAATAGAATTTGTGGGAAGACCATAAAGCCATTTTTTAGGTCCATCCTTGAGTGAAAAAGTGATGAACCTCAATTTGATAGCATCATCACTGAGCTATTGCATCTTAATGAAGGCACACACCTCCTCATACTTACGGAGGAACAAGTATGCATCCTCTGAAGATAACCCATGAAAATGGGGAAGCATAGTAATGAATTGAGTTTTCAATTCATAGTTATTGCTTGTGGCAGCTGGCAATTGAATACATGAAGGTTGTGCTGCCCTAGCAGGGTAGAACTTATCCTTAAATGTGGCCTTGGGTTCAACCATTGTAAACGATGGGATTCTTATCAAACGGTTGGTAAATCACGAGTCCACACTCTCATGCACAAATTTCTTTAAATGACAAAATTTTATCTTTCTTTTTCCTCGACGCAAAAAGCTAGATTTTTTTGAATCGGGGTCAATGCAAACCTCCTAACGATCAATGGCTTAAAGACCGGTCATATCTGCAATCACCTTGAGAAACAACACCGTTGCTGCTGAAGCTATTGGTCGTTATTCCTCTTGATAATTCGATAGCCAGCATCCCTTAACACTACATCATGATAACGATTGGACCGTCGATTGTACTGTTCCAACCTAACGGATCGGAGGTGCAAAGAAAGGCATGAAAACCAATGAAATTTTTTTTTGCATTTTTTGCATTTTTTTTTCACTTTGAACTATTTAAAATAGAAAAATAATGGCTTGCCTCCCCGGCAACAGCGCCAAAAAGCTTGATATAAATTAATTGTGTATGTAACTAAAAGTGCACGGTATCGCGCAATAATGGGTCGATCTCAGGGAGGAATCGCTATTATCCTAACTCAAATAAGGCAAAGTATACCAAAGGGATTTGATTGAATTAACACCCTAATCACTTCAAATAAAAATTAATCAAGCAATAAAAATAGTAATAACCCCCATTCATAACAGTATGAAGATTTATGAAACCACTAATCATAAAGTAACACAGATCTATTGCAAGAAGGGAACCAAATTAAAAGTAAACGAATGTGAGAAAAACTTATCTTGTTAGAAGATTTCTCTGTCGTTGCTCGTCGTCTTGTTGTCACTCCAAGGCGATGTGCAAATGATTACAAAGGGAGCCTTCTCCCCTAAATTCAATTAGTAATAGGGTACAACTTATTTTTATCTACCCTACTACGGAGTTCTACAACTGAAATTAAAACTTGAAGAAAATAAATAAATAAATTAATTAAGTAAGAAGAACACAACTTGAAAAGAAGAAACTAAAACTCAAACTCTCTCATAAATCTTCAAAACTAAAAAAAAAAACTTACAATAGAATTCTTGGATGATTTTTCTATTGCTGAGCATCACATATATATACAAGTGAGTAAATATCACAATCAATCTTTACAATTGGATTATAAGATATTTTGTGGAGATAATTTTGGAAACCAAATTCCAATCTTGTAGGTTCATTGTATGTGGACGATTCTTAAGTAGAAAATTTTTACACCAACTTATTATATCATTAGCGTCATTATCTCTTTTTGAAAACTTCCATAATCAATTGGAGTTTTTCATTCTTCCATGCCATGTCAATCTTGTAAATTTGATTCCAAATAAGTAAGGAATATTTTCTCAAGAGAATAGAATCTTTCACATGAGATTGGGCTACTCTTTGACTTGGTCCAAGACTGATCTTATACATAAAATTCGTGGCTCACCTTATAAAATTCATCCCTATGCCCGGCTACTGAGTTGATTGGGTGAGTTAACTGGATATGATCATCAAAAATACGTAAAATGATCTTTTTATGCTCAAATTTCTTCATTCTTTCACCTACACCCTACAAACATAAAAATAATATTAAATACCCGAGAAACATCATAAATAAAATAAGAGATGCATACTTTATGCCCTAAATTCATACATAAAATGTGTTCGTCAGTTATTAAGGTATTTAAAAGGAACTATAAATTATGGTTTACATTATAACGGGAATCCTTCAGTTCTACAAAGATATTGTGATATAACTGGATATCCGATATAGAGGAATCCTTAGCTACAAGTGGATATGTGTTTATTCTAGGTGGTGGATGAATTTCATGAAAATCGATTAAGCAAACCTATGGTATAAGGTCTATCATGGAAGCAGAATTTATAAACCTTAGAAAAGGCTGGGGCTAAAGCCAAATGGCTTAGAAATTTGGTGGTATATATTCCGTTATGACCTCAACATATGCCTCCCATATCACTACACTGTAATACTCAGACGGTTATTGCTAAAGCAAAGAGCAAACTATATTACAGAAAAAGAAGACATATGCACCTAAGACACAATCTTGTAAGACATTATGTAAGTGAAGGAACAATAGCTATCGACTTTGTAAGGTCAGAAATGAACCTGGTAGATATATTTACAAAACCTCAAATCACCAAAGTCTTAATTGACACATTTAAAGGAATGAGCTTAATGCCCATGGCATAAGTCATGTGATGGAAACCCAACCTATGTGATAGCATATCCCTAGAATTAGGTTCAATGAGTAAAAACGGAGTAGTCAGATGATTTGTTTAGTATTATCATTCTTTGGTTCATCCTGATTAAATGGTAAGATAATACTCACCACAAAGAATAGACGATGAATCACAAAGATTCTTAATCAAGCCAATTATCCTATGGAAATATGGGGGTGTGTTAACTGTAATGCATACATAGGCTAACCTTCATGAATGTAGGAGGTGAGGCTGCTTCCGATGAGAGTTTTAAGGGTAAACTTTTTAAAATATTCATGAAAATAAGATAGGGACAAGGTTAGTAAAAAAAGTCTACCTTTTACAAAATGAACTATTTGAGGGTTGGACTGTAAGGGATGGCTATTGGGTTAGTTAACTACACCAGTGAAAAAAGGTTCAAGAAGCATTGCTTTACCCATACTATGTAGCATGGCCTTTCAGACCTAGTGCAGATTCAAGTTGAAAAACATCTGCAATGACATCACTTACATGTTCTCATGAGATTAACAATCTACTTTCAGTTTTCACAATCTTTTGAAACTTGTGGGGGAATTGTGGTTTAAAAGTCAAACTATATTAAGTTTCAAAAATTTGGTTTCTTAAAATTGAAAATTGAAAATTCAAAATTTCATTTTCGTTTTGGTGGAAATTTTTTAAAAGTTTGTTTTGAGTTGGTTAAAAAAGTAGGAATTCTTAATCCCCCATTGCTTAGAGACAATGGAGGAGAGACGTTTATATGTAGGGATTGTCCCATACATCGTGAGCCCTTAAAGAAAGTCTCTTTCTTGAGGCAGGTGTCAGGGGGTTCCGGGTCATCTTTTACATGCAAGTACATTCCAGCCGAGCCGAGCCGTGACCGTGCCACGCCATGGGTGTAGGTGCTGACGTAGATCCGGATTTGGATTTGGGTTTGGATTTGGACAAGTCCCTTCGTACATACCCATTTGGAAAGATACCTATAAGTAGATGAGGATGTGGATCCGGATTTTGATTTGGACAGGTCCCTTCATATATAACCTTTTGGAAAGACACCTATACGTAAGGTAGTGTCCCTACCCGTACATATAGGTACCTATACGCAGGGAGGCATCCCTATATATAAATGGGTGCGATCTGGACTATTGATTTAAGTACCCTTAGATCAAACGCATCCCGACCGTCCAATTTGAGGGACATGACCCGTCGTAGGGATCCCTTGCAAGGGCTCCAGTCCTCTATAATAGAGGACACTGCCAAGGGTTTAAGGCATCATAATTCAATCTAAATTCAAGTGTTCTTCTCTCCCTCTCTCTCTCTCTCTCTCTTTCCTTTGTCTCTCCAACTCGTGTTCTGTTCGATATGGATGAGTCCCTTGATTTTAGCCTTCGATTTTTTTGACCAAGTCTCAGATTTTGTGTGCACATATCGGGAAGCGCCTTAAGCGACTGTTTTATTTTGGAGATTGATCCACAGGAACCCATTGCACCATAGGGGGTGAATAAAATCTTAATGAAAGTGTTTTGAATATGAGTCAAGCCGTTTTCTCTCAAAATCCGATTTTTATTGTAAGTGTCAATTTAATATTATATTATTTTACATTATAAGTTATTGCATATTCATAATACATACTGTTAGGGTAGAAATATACCCCCCCAATAAAAATTTTACATGTGGCATGTTATATGTCGACAAGGGAAGATAGTGACGCAAGTACCACCGGAGCAGTCCCAAATCCTGCTCCTGTACATGCTCCCCTGTTCGGCCACCTGCTCTAGCTCCACCAATCCAACCTACTTAGTAGTACGTCACTCGCAAGCAGTTCAATGCCTTGAGTCAACCACCCAACTGGCTCAGGCTGTCACACCCCAATTCCGGATGAACCAGAAGTGTGAGTGAACCGGCTCTAAACCACGGTTCACACCAGGATCTCAATAGATCGTGTCAACCAATCATTCCCAAGCAATCTAACATAATCAGAGAATAATACATAGCAGCGGAAATAAATAAATGAACCAAGATCTAAATTGTAATTTTAAATAAATATCCAACTTATTCCATCATCCATCAAAATTTAAATATAATTATTACAATACTTTAACAGAAAATAACCAAGTCACTGGGAGAAAACACAAAACGAGCAGTCGCATGACGCATCATGCTCGTCCTCCACGGCTGGGTATCAATGGCACCTCTGATGGCCGTATCTTTGGAGCAGCCACGAAGTCATCAATGGTGTACCACGCATCCAAATCCGAAAAGAAATATTATATATTTTGGGTGAGCTCACAACTTAGCTCGGTAAGTACAAGACCAATGCAACGAGTACAATATGCATGAGATAACATTACAATTTGGGCCGGGTATAACTTGCAAATATGCTATGGTAAGGTTTGGCGGCCATCGCACCTCCATGCACGAGTGTGAGCACACCACCGGTCGGGCGCCTACCACCTCTTTGTTGTTGCCCCACATCACTCACTCCGGTATGGAGATAGGACTCGAGTCTGGCGGGCAGGAAGAACCACAATCCCACGTCCTCCCCTTTATACCCCATACCGTACCAATACCTAAACCCCTATTGGCAAGGACTTGCAAATGGGTTCCGTTTCTAACCAGTCCTAGATGTCAATACAATATCATTAGCCTTACCCCAGCACGACTCCCTGCGACATAGAGATAGGGCTCGAGTCTGGCGGGCAGGAAGAACCACAATCTCACGTCCTCCCCCTGATACCCTATTCGCACCAAGTCTGCTAAGGTAAAGACTATATAACCCTACCCCAAAGACAACCCCCTACGACATAGAGATGGGGCTCGAGTCCGGTGGGCGGGAAGAACCACAATCCCACGTCCTCCCCGATACCCTATTCGCACCGAGTTTGCTAAGGTAAAAGGCGATCCGAGAAAAATGTTAGCCTGTGGATATATCCAGGGGCACACCCCCTTCACATTCCACACACTAACGAAAACATCCACATGCCTAAACATACAACAATCCTAGCATATGAAATGCATGATTATAATAAGATAAAAGAAATGACTACATGGCATGTGAGATGCAAAGACATCAAGCAATATGTATTTCCAGATACCAAATTATATTACAAAAGTTTACTGTTATTTAGTTATTTAGGTTTGGGGTCTTGTTCCTTACCTGACGCGTGACAATGATCCCGTTCTGCGTCAGAGAGCTTACTCACGTTGTCTACAGGTCCTACATAATCACATTTATATGTTAAAACCCATTCATAAAGGTTACAGGGGTCAGAAACAGGCTTGGCCAAACAAACCAAGCTCGGAAGACATACCGGTCGCAGGTACCGGTTGCAGTATGTGCAACTGGTATGTGCAACCCGGTATATACCGATGGCACTCACTAGTCTCACTCGGATCTCGAGAGTGAGACCGCGGCGGCATATACCGCAGCCCATACCGCTGGACCTATAGTCCATCCGGTATACCCTGCGGTTTGGATCCGAGAACGAGATCTCGGATTCTCCCCTCCTTGTCGGCTAATGGTAGGTCTCTAAGGCTTCTCCTAACCCTAACTAAGGTCCAAGCCTTCTAATGGCCTACGGATCTTGGCTAGAATGCCGTATCTAACCTAGGTTAGATCCGAATGAGGAAAACAATGGAAACTATAGTCTGTTTGGATCGTTGCGCCGCTTTGCGACTCCGATCCGACATCTTAAAATTACTAACAGTATAGAGCACTTACCGGTGTTGTCGGTTGGTGGCGTGCTCTTCCTTCCTGGGCGGCTTCCACCTCCTTGCTCCTTCTTAGCTCTTCTCCAGACAGCTAGAGTGTTTGAGAAGGAGCAATGGAGTGTATCCTTCTCTATTAATAGAGGGAGACCATCCATGGAAAGCTTTTCCTCCGAATGGAAACTTTCCAAGTTTCCATTCTGAGAGAAAGGCTCACTGGAGTCTGTCTACAGTCGGAATCAGGCATACCGGTCGCACATACCGGTTGGAGAGCCCACAACCGGTATAGTCCAACCGGTATACCATACCGGTTGCACTATACTGCAACCGATATAGTGAGACCGGTATGGAGTTTTAGGCATTTTTTATTTTTTTTTATTCGTTTTCTTACCTGAAATTTGAGTGGCTCGTCACTCGGCTTCGTCCTCCGGTCCGATTATAATTGGGACACCTGTCATCATATAAGCCATGGTTTAGACCCGGTTTTAGAATACGGTTCGTACAAAGGCATTACACGATGCATGTCTAATCAACATAGGAATTGGAGTAGGAGCTACAAATTCCCCTTCGGTCCTTACTCCAGCCGCCCCAGCGGCAGCGACCAACTCGGCTGCCACATGCTCAGCACATAGCCAAATCAGCAGGTCAAGGTTCCAACATGACCAAGCCGATGGCGTACCAGCTAGATCTCGCTCCAGTACCAGGAGACCTGTAGCCCTAGCCCAGAGAGCAACAACGTCTTCAGGTCACGCCTAGCCATCCAATGGCCTAGCTTCAGTGCATAAGAGACTCAGCTCTAGGCTGATCCCCGAGCACGATGTGTGGTCCTTCCTCAATGCTGTCCTATAGGAGAGGGAAAGTGTTAACCTAAATACTCTACCTATAGTGACAATTTCGCCATATGCGGATCAACCGACTCTAATACCTCCAACTCCTCCAACTATAATGGAGAGACAGTTGAACGAGTTGGCTACTCGTCTACAATAAATTGAAGAATGTTGAACACTCCCACCATGGACGACTTACACTGCAGTCACCACATTATTGGAAGAGATCATAAGGGTCCCAACACCCCAATACTTCAGCATGCTGACCATCGAATCTTACAAAGGGATGACTGAATCCGAACAACATCTGGATACGTTCATCTCCATAACCCTTTTATACGGCTTGAATGATAGCCTCGTATGTCAAGCTTTCCTAGCCACACTTAGGGGTCTAGCCCGCACCTGGTTCAATAACCTGTACATCGTTTGAATAATTTTCCAACAAGTTCTTGGTACACTTCTAAGGCAGTCGAGTGCGTAAGAAGACGCCCTATTACCTGTCCACTGTAAAGCAACAAAAATATGAGACACTGCAGGCATTCATCAAGCGCTTCAATGCCGAAGTGCTTGAAATTAAAGACGTATAGTCAGTACGTAGTTGTTTTATTAGCTTTTTAGACAGGAATAATCGATGAAAAATCATGCTTCTCCCTACACAAAAAGCCCCCGATAAATCAACTGGATCTGCTTTCCAAATGTGAGAAGTACACAGTGGCCGATGAGACGCTGAGAGCTCAAAAGACAAATGCCACCAAGGCTGACCAATGCCCTATCGACAAGAAGAGGTCTGACATGCTAGATCAAGCTCAGAACGAAGGAGATACGAAGAAACAGAATTCGGCCATCTACAGTGAAGCGGCCAAACCGAAGCTACTAACAAAACAATATTGAGAGGTCTAGAGAAAAAGGTAACAGATCAGAAAGAAAAGTGGTGGACGAACTGGCTAGCATGGTCTGGTCCTACAGAACCATCAGTCGAGACATCCTTCATGTTTGCCTTTGGCACTAAAATAGTCATCCCAATAGAATTTTTGCACCCAATGTACCTCATAATCAACTTCAACGAAGAGGTCAACTAAAATGACCTGCACACAAACTTGGACAACCTGGAAGATGTGCATGACTCGGCTACCCTCCGAGTGGCCGAGTATCAACAGAGTGTAGCTCGACACTACAACACTACATTACGACCTTGACTCTTCAGGGTAGATGATTTAATTCTCAGGAAAACTATTGTATCAGATCCGACCAAGCAGGGCAAGCTAAGCAAGAACTAAGAAGGACCATACGAGGTCATGAAAACCAATCGACCCGGCTCTTACACCTTTGCCACTATGGATAGAGAAGAAAACCCCCGTACTTGGTACTCGACCCATCTGCTCAAGTGCTACCAGTAAGGGTTCATGAGTACAAAACTATTTCCTTTTTAGAGTTAATCTTTTAGGTTCTTTCTTTGTTTGAATCGGTCTTTCAGTTTCTTGTCCATTGGGTAGACAATTTTTAAGTTCAATTCAGCAGTAGATGATGTAAGTCAGACCCACTAGGGCGTCCGTACATTTATACTTTTCATAATTAAAGTTTCAAGCTAAAAAGATACAATGTGTCCAAATTGTCAATAGTACCAACTTCAACACTTCTATACCGATCCATTTGGCCCAAATAAGTCCTCCAATAGACTTAAGTAGTTTGCAAAAATCATCAACTCCAACATTTTCTATGCCGACCTTATCGGCCTATCCAGATCCTCCAGCATACCTAGATAGTCCATAGAAAATTCACACTCGAGGAACTCTATGCCGACCTACTCGGCCTACCCAAGTCTACCAATAGAGTTGAGCTGGTCATAGAAACTCCTAGCTACAACATCTTTGTGCCGACCTTGTAAGACCCGTATCAAACTAACCCGGTCTTACCACCTTGAACCAGGTTTACCCATCATGGTCGAGCCAAATGGATCAAGTACGTGAGGGAGATCACGATTTCAGGTATTAAACTGACCTAAAAACACTAAAAATAGGGGGAGGGTCGCACACCCAGCTAGGCAGGGCCGGACCCCCAGATAGAAAGTCAAACCCTGAGTTTTTAACCAGGGGTCGGGCATTTTAGAACCAGGGGTCGACGAGATCTCCGACCCCCTCATTGACCCCCAGTCTGCCGACAGAAACCGTGAATTAGGAACTTTCCTAATTTCAATGGGATTCTTTCCTAATCTCAATGAGACTTATTTTGGGAGTTTCTAATCTATAAATAGGACGTCCCTCAGCCTCTTTCACTCCTTTTAGAATCCTAATTGGATTGAGAGAAAGAGAAGAGAAGGAGAAGAGAAAGAGAAGAGAAGGAAAGTGGAGAAGAAGATCAAAGAGAAGGCTTCAGAGAAACCAACCTAATTCTCAGGTATGGTTACTATATCCATGTAATTCTACAGACCTTAGAATAGATAGTGAATAGGGAATGATCTAGGAGAAACCCAAATCATCCATCCATTGTTAGGTTTTCATGAAAAACCATGGGAAAAATCATAAAAACCATATAGGTGAACATGTGTGGAATGGATTGTAGAAGCAAGCCATAGGACCCCAAACACGAACGAATGGACTGTAGGATGAAAATTTGACTAAACCCACAGGGGGTCGCACGGGGGGTCGATGGCCAATCGACCCTACCAGGCCCTAACAATCGACCCCCAGTGTTCGAGAAGTCCAGAATCTGGGTAGTAGCACCCAGGGTCGATGGAACCTCCGACCCTGGCATCGACCCCCAGTTAACATCATGCTTTTAAAATCAAAATTTATTTCTAATTAAATTCTATCGACTTGATTAGGTCTTCTAGTGATATAATATTGATATTTAGTTGATTCTTAAAGCTTGAAAGAGGACCTACGATCAAACAAAGGTGAGGGAACAAGGCCTAAACTAATTGGTTAATAATAAACTATTTTATTCTTGAGTCCAATGCCATGATTGATTCTGTGCGTGTATGCTTGTTATGTGCATTCAACATGTCATCCAATATTTCTATTATTACTGTTCATGCATATTTAAATTATCATTTATAACATGATGATGATGATGATGATAGGAATATGCATGTGGATGTATGTGTGTGGTTGGTGTGCTTGATGCGAGCGAGTATCAGGGGGAGGTGTCATAGGCGGGGCCTCAGCACTCTAGCTCTATCTCTAACTCAAGTCTTGTCCACTGACATCATCGTATCGCCATTACCTTAGTAGAACTATTACGTCGTAGAGTATGAGGGGAGGTGGTCTCGATGCGTGTAGTCTCGACTCTATCGGGGGCCTTAGCCCTATCTCTATGGGACGTATTGAGGGATGCTGGGGTGAGGCCTTGGATACACTGATTGGCATTATGATTGATTAGTTGTGAGTCCAGTTTGCGAGCCCTTGCCAGCAGGGGCTTACGTGTTGGTATGGGCAACGGGTACAACAATAAACGTGACCTTTGCGTGTACATTGTCCATGGTGGGTGCATGTAGAACGACAATAAACGTTACCTTTGGACGGATTCACACACTCGTGTATAGAGGTGCGACATCAATAAACGTGACCTTTGGCCACCTATCCTTTTTATAGCACATTGTAAACTAATTTACCAGACCAAAGATATGAACTGAATGCATGCATATGCTTGTTGCATTGTTTTGTTTGCTCACTGAGCCATGATATGTGCTCACCCTCTCGACGTCGAATATTTTTAGTTGATGATGCAGGTACTACAGTTGAAGATTATATGAGTGCTCCGATGTATGCACGTGTTGCTGGAATGGAAGCCGAAGACTTAGTAGATACGCATGACCCCTCATGCGAGTGCAACTCATGCGTATTCTATTAGGATTTTATTTGAATTTATAAAGGGATGTAATTGATATTTTTTTTATTTATGTCTCAGTTGATACAACAATAACTTGATATTTTAACTATGATTATTACAGTTTGAGTTCTCAATTCATTTATTATAAGACTTCTGCTATTGTGTATTTATTCTGATTATAGTTGTGGATGTGCATGGTTTTATTTTTAATGGATATGGCCTATTAGAGATCCTGGTTGAACCGTTGATTTATTAGCGATTCATCACACCGTTCTGAATGGTGTAGAATTGGGGTGTGACAGGCCTACTTGGCCTACTCAAGTCATCTAGCAAACTTGAGTAGTCCATAGAAACGATCAACTCCGAGGTTACCAAGCCTACTCATTTTGGGACGACTTGAACATTTCATAACAACACTTAGTTGACCATTTCAGGTGCACTCGATGCCCCGCAGTGACAGCACCGAGTGAGCTTCGGGGTACCATAGTAGGCATACATTCATTCAACAAGCAACAATTAAAGCAAAGAAAGAATATAAGAAAGAAAATTTTGTAAATACTGCCCACATTGGGCCAAAAAATTATGAAAAGTTCTTACGTAAAGTTCAAGAGACCATGCAAGGTTGATACAAGGCCGCTCTGGGCAGATACACAAACAAAGGAAAAAGAAAAACATCTTACTCGACTGAAAGAGGTAGAGGACCAATCAGAGCAGAAGGCTTGGCAAAAGATGGGTCAATGGCAGAGAGCTTCACAATAGGAGGATCGTTAGTTTTCTCAGTCGGTAATTGTCCCTCATTGGCTGGTGTGTCTAGTAGGGTTGGAGGCACCTCATACATCTACAAGTTGGCAGTAGGACTATCTCCAAGTATTTCGTGACCCTCCGGTACTTGCTCATCGGGTTTCGTACTGTCGAGTTGTCCAGCTTCATCTGCATAAAGAGGACAATCAGAATAGTCCACTTGGATGCCCTTTTGGTTGAGTCACGCTCGTAGATAATCCGCACCCTTCTTAGAGTACTTGTTGGCCACCTCCTTGATGGCCTGTATGTAGTCTTCCGATTGTTGGTACTTCATGATGACCTACTTTCAGTATTGCGCCTGGTGCTTCTAGGTCCTCTCCAGACTCTCCTTAGCAAAAGCAACCTCTACCTCTATCCACTGCCTCCTTTCCTATGTAGTTTTAAGTCGGCCCTTCGACCCTCAAAGCCTCTCCTTGGCCAGTCGGACCTTTTCTTGTTCACTGGCCAAATCCCCCTTAGCTTTATTTCTCTACTTTTCTTTCGATCGAGACATCTCCCTCAGCGCCACCACTCATCACGCAGGCCAGCCAATTCTGATGTCATCATCTAGCCTCGAAAACCTGAGCGTTATAGGCTTTCCTTGCCTCGTTTTGGCCGGCCAGGGAAATATCAAGCTAGTCCTTCGCCTACTCTAATCGTTGACATATGTTGGCCCCATCATTTTCCAATTGATACCACAAGAAACAAGAGTTTTAAAAATTATACAAGACTATAAGCTTTTACTTACTGAAAGATGCATACCAACGACTAAATATAAGAAAACTCTTTTGATGGCCTCTTGATCGGACATGCTTGCCATGTGGTAGATGTCTTGAGGGAGTCATCCTCTCTCTCAACCAAGGTCCGAGCTAATCTGATGCTCTTGAAAGCTGAGTCGGTTAAGACGAGATCGAACTGGGGCACCAACGGGAGGGCCTGAGGGTCGACAGGAAGGTTAGTGCCTTCTTATGGGCCATCTCCTTGTCTCGTTTGCCTAACTCGCCTTTTCTGCCAAGGCCCTTTGTCAAGTCAATTGTTTCCTTAGGCGGAGGAGGCGGTAGAAGCACTTTATGTCCAAATGAAGGCACTCGGCCATCATCACCCTCACATATAAGCCCCAAGGCCCTGGCAGCGAAGACACCCCTTGCCTTTTGCAATGTCCACCAGAATGTCCTTTGCATATTTGATCCTTTTATTGCTCCCCTCTTCGTTCAAGGGGTGATTGCCTTTGCTCCCGTCGTGCGCTACCTGGGAGCCGGTGGTAACACCTCCAACTGCACCTCTCCCAAGTACAATCGGCCTACCTTTCGAAGCTCCTACCTTGCTTTGGCCGGCTTGGCTTCTACAAGCTGACTTTGCACATTGCAAGGTCTTGATTAGATCCTCATCAGAGAAGTCCACTGCAACCTAAGAAAACTTAACAAAGTACAAGTTAGCTCAACATCAAAACGTGAATATCGGATAGAGAAGGGTTTCAAAGACCTCATTTAATAAACCGAACTCGGCCAGAACCTTCTGGTTTACCAAGTTGGAATAAGGAACAGTCTTGCCCCTCTTTGCCTTCTGAAGGACCTCTCCTTCTTCCTGGGACATTCTAATTGAAACTGGCTGCAAGTACTAGGTGCCAAATGTTTGACAGAGGGAGCTTTGGGTACCCTCTCGGGGGCCCATAAAAATGAAAATTTTCTTCTAGTCATGGATGGAAGAAGGTTTCCCAAAAATTAGAGGGAATGATTTGGCATCTCTGTGACTAAATAAGTACCAGCCAGTCAGAGTATGCTTGCTCCTCAAGTGACTGAATTTGAAGAAAGTCCAAAAGAGGTTCAAGGTCGGAGTCTCGCAAAGTCGGCAGATGGAGATAATAATGGCGAAGAAGCAACACCATCCATTCGGAGCTAATTGGGTTAGGTGATGCAGTAGGCCTTCAGGATGTCTAGAGCAACTGGTGGATTGGGAACCTCAGTCCCAATTGAAAGGCGTGTTTGTACATGTAAATCTTTGATAAGTTCACTGTGTTAGCCCTTTCATCCGCACTCAACAAATGCAGAGCCATTAATAGGGAGATTTGGTATGTGGCTCGCAATGGAAGTAGCGCACTCTTGGAGGTAATATTATTCTTAACCTTAAGAGCAGGGAACACATCTAAGGCAGGAATGATCGATGTGTCGTACCTCTTCTGAGGCATTCCGTAGGCGAAGCCTTCATTCCAAAGACTTGGATGGACCTCTTGAATTAGGGAACTACATCCAAAGACTTGAGGACCTCTTGATTTAGAGGTTTCCTCCGACTTGGTCTTAGAACTGGACTTCGAGCTAGTGGAGTCCTTGGGTTTTCTCTTGAGTTTCCTCTTCGTGTTGTTGGACACATCACCTTTTGCGATGAATTCTAAGGACTCCTCTGAAGACTCACTCTTATATTGGGCCATGATCCACCTTTTTCTACTAACGCAATCCTTTTTTACCGTCGGGTCTACGCTATCAATAGAGGAATTCAAGTACATTAATGAATGGGATAGGGAGGAGGAGACTTACTAGTGAAGAAGAAGGAAGAAGCCCACAAATGAAGAATCTATGCGACCTTTGAGCTAACAGACAGTAGACGAGTTCGCAACCTTCTAATGTTCCAAGTGAAGAGTAGGGGAGAGTATTTATAGAACATGGGAGCCCCTTGCATTTGAAAATATCGCCCTCCATGCATCGCTCTTTGACTGGTGGCAGGACAGGCGTATTTAATGCAATGTGACAATTATGTGTCAGTTGCAATCATGGCGGTTTGTGCGGTTCATAGGATTCCTTTATGCAGGGCACACGTTCCCGAGGTCTACTATGAGGCTTCCCAAAGAACGAATGTACGCCACTCGGTGTGCCTGACTTTTCGTTCCTCTGACTTTAACACTTAGTAGAGGAAGTTGTGTTGGCGGTTAGTAACCAGTATAATACTATCTTAAGATCCGAGTGGATAAAGCCGACTGAAGTACTTCTGTACCTCCGAATCTGGAGTATTCGATTACGCAAAGGGCAACTGATTTGTTCGGCATGGCCGACTTGAAGTTCTTTTGCACCTCCGAATCCACAGCATCCGAAGGCACAAGGGGCAATTGATCAGTTCGGCGTGGCCGACTTGAAGTTTTTCTGCACCTCCAAATCCACAGCATCCGAAGGCGCAAGGAGCAACTGATCAGTTCAGCATAGTCGACTTGAAATTCTTCTGCACCTTTAAATCTACAATATCTGAAGATGCAAGGGACAACTGTTAGGGGTGAAATATACCCCCTAATAAAAATCTGACACGTAGCACCTTATACGTCGACAGCTGACTTGACTCATCATAGTTGCACTCGGCTATATTCTCCCGATGGTCGATTCCTAGCAAGATATGTTGCCCAGTTCCCTCGTCTAGTCGGATACGCAACCCATTTACAGATCTTCTTAAGAATGATTAGCACGGTAATTATGCCACGTGTTCAAGCTGACTCAATCGAACCCCATTGGGTGCACAAGACCCTCTCCTATTAGCATATGCTACATGCTCAAGACTTATCCGTACCACGTGGAACTCATATGTATGGTGACACATATCATCATACATATGAGTTTAAGCTGACTCAATCAAATGCCGCTAGGTGCACAAGACCCTCTCCTATTAGCATATGCTACATGCTCAAGACTTATCCGTACCACGTGGAATTCATATGTATGGTGACACCTGTCATCCTCGGTCTTCTAGACTCAGTAGTCTACGTCGAAGTCTCCAATTCCTACTCGGAGTTTATGACCTGGGTGCTGTACATTGCTACACCTGGTAGTCCTTTTCACGTATGCCATGCAGAATCCTGGTGCACCCACGACTCTTACCTCACCCTATATATACAAACAGTCCACCAAGGTAACTTTTATCTAATTACTCTATCTTTTATACTCAACTTCTCTCTATGCCCCCCATCTTTAAATTGGAGTTCATCTCTTGTGACTCTTGACTGTTCGCATAAGGGAATCTCTTAAGCATCGGAATGTACCCAGGGATTAGTCGCCCAAACTCCCTTGTCTCTTACTCTGCGATTGCAGGTCATCTAGGTTGCAATTCCAACCTCCATAACACATACATACTGCTTTAAGTGATTTGTGTTAATAATTGCATATTATATTAATCTTAAACAATACCATATTACTATTTTTTTTTGTACAATAGGCCTGTGGAAACCAAATTCAAATAAAAGGACTTGACAATAAATCTTCTTATAGGGAATTTCCCACATTTTCTAATCTCTACCATAGTTGCCCAAGAGATACCCTTTAGTGAAGTAGATAGATCCTCTCATTCCTTTAGCTTTTGGCCACCCAAAAAATCAATAGCAAAACTTAATCTGGCCCATGTCCCATATTCCCTTACTCAATTCATTAATATAAAATGGTTTAATTAAATAAAATCCTTTAATTAAGAGACTTTCTTATTGACAACTTCTGTGTCAAATAATTTCGAATCTTTCTTCTTCTTTTTTGTGAAGGTAATTTCTGTCATTTCATATCTTCATTCAATGAGATAACAACTCTTTGTCTATCTATTTATCCGCCCAATGAGACTTTGACTACAAATAAGAGAGAGAGAGAGAGAGAGAGAGAGAGAGAGAGAGAGAGAGAGAGAGAGAGAGAGAGGAGGGGGGAAAGGGGTGCCTTAAGGTACAATGTATGATAAGAGAGTCTCTCGAGCCCATGACCTCTTGGGTACCTACACTCAGCTGGCAGGTCATGAATCAATTATGCTAAGCAATGGTTCACATAACAACAACTCTTGACAATGATATAATGATAAGTTATTTTTTTTTATATGTAAAAAACCAATTTCACCCTTGACTTAAAAAATTTATGGGAATAATACAAGGGATAATTAAAAGAAGACGACATGTTCTAAGGATACCTACCTATAAATTACACTCACCTTCTTGTACTTAGGTCTAATGACACGAACCTCCCCTTATAATTTATAAATTACACAAAGTTCCAATTGGCTAACAGTTTTACTATCTCATTTACCCTTTATGCTTCTATATAAAATATAGAGAGTACTCTTGCAACACCATTCGTAAAGACCATCAAGCATGTGATACTCTTGCAACACCATTCGTGAAGACCATCAAGCGTGTGACTGCAAATTCTAGCAGCTCCCCTACTAGTCCAGTGAAGAGAATACAACACCGAAGACCTCTCTGTTCGAAAATCTCCTTTAGAGAAACAAAAATGGCGATCGCAAAGCTTCAAATTGAGTGAACGATCTCATAGATTCTTCATCTCTGCCATCACTGTCATCTCTGTTTCTCATCCGATGTGATTTCTTCTCTGCCACTGAATTCGCTACCTGCAAGTTATCGTTTTCGCAACAATCAAGCTCGAGAAAGCACCTTGCTTTTGAGACTTGGTGAGGTGTTCGTTGACAGCAAAAATCGTGTCTTTAAGCTTCAGAATCTTCAACTGGTTATCGAAAGAGTTTTTGGAATCTACAATCACTTTTGGTGTAACCTTGATCCGTTCCTTTACATCTTTCTCGACTTGGTGAAGCAAAAATTCATCAATCGAAATATCATCAGAATCAAACAAAGACCTGTAAGATGGTCTACATATCAGATCCGTGAAATTATGAGCTAGATCAGCAAAAACCCTAACAAGTTTCGACATCTTGAGCTTAAGCTTCCATGCAAGGAAGCATAGGTGAGAACTAGAGCATCTACTTGTTTCCAGATCTGATCCACAAGTTGTTTCAAGGGATCTGACTTCACGACAAGTACAAATCTCTGAACAGATTGTATGTTGGAAATATTAGCACCACAAGGAAAAATATATTATTTAAGCTATCTAATAAGCATATGATATTAAAGATAATATCAACAATCAAACCATATGATTAAGAATTTGAACAAATATACCGTAATATAATGAAATCTAAAAACATACCTTATGCAGTGTTAATCAAGGAAACAATTAGGCCTGAGTCGTGTTGGTACACTCTCCTTAAGATTGTGTTTGCCCCCTATACGGTGAAACAGGTCCCTGCAAACCAACCTCCAAGATAAAACAATCCTTCAGTAGGACACCCACCCAGTGTGCACTCACTGTTAGGTGTATGCGAACCCGACGGCTAAGGTTAACAATCCTTTAAAACAAGGATGGAACGGACTCTATCGAAAAATCAGAGTAGAGAGAGAGAGAGTTGGAAGGAGAAGGAAGAGAGACATGAATTTTGTATTCAAATCTTGAGTATTTTGGAATGAGGCAACATCCTCTATTTATAGAAGGCAAGAGCCTCTCCAAGGGTCACTACCAAGGGGTATGGGTGTACCTCTTCATACCAAAAGGTATAAGTCACCACCCTTCCAAAAGGGTACACTTGAATAGGTATGTATCCACACCCATATCCATATCCATTTCATTATCCATATCCATATCCATTTCCATATCCAACTCAAAACAAAATTCAAATTAAATTTCCCTCAAAATTAAAAACAAAATTTTGAATTTAATTTTTAAAACTTTTTGAAACTTTATTTGTTTTTCGTTGACAAATCTCATTTATTTGTTTTTCGATATTAAAAACAACATTGTATGCAACCACGTCTAAATATTAATCATCAAGTGACGTATTCAATCAATAAACCCCCAAATGGTGCGGCAAATAAGATTTTTCAGTCATCAATGAAACAATTTTTCGTTCATGTAAAATATTATTTAAAAGAATACAAAAATTTACAATCCCTCGGTGCAATAACTCTTACATTCAAAATACCTAGTTATATCCAAGGCCCCATGTTTAAATTTAGATTATAAGCTGACCCATCTAACTCCTAATCCAGCCGATCATCTGAACGATCTCACCAGGGGGCACTTATGAGCCAACCACCCTCAAGAAATGAAAAGGCTCGATCACCTAAAGCAACCCCCCACACATTTTAACGGGGGCACTTATGAGCCAGACAGTTCATGGTTCACCTCTGAGTAAACATTCAGAGACTAGGTTGCAAAATCTTTCATAGTATTAATTTCCCATTTTAGGTGATTAACTCCCGGCAGTTGCGGCAATTACTGGAGTTTGGACAAAAACTCCTCAACCATTGCCTCCCTTTCTTGTACTTGATCACCAATTCGAGCTGTTGCAGGAACTAAACTTTACATACTTCACCCGTCGTGCCTTTGTATTTATTCTTTCCCTTTTTTTTTTTTTCTGAAAAATTTGGGCCGATCAAATCCTATTGGATCTTCATCTTTGAACATGAGTTCGTTCTCTATGTACCGGTGTCAAGAGTCCGTTCAGAAGGGCTCGGCCCGAGAGGGTTTATGATAGGTATGAGAAGAGGTGAGGTTCTCAGATCTGTGTGGCAACACATATTAAGAAGGTTCGGTTTCTGTTGGCATGCATGGTTACACTGGTGGAATTTGGGAAAGTGGGGAATAGTCTAGTACTTCTTCTAGATTTATCTACTATGAAAGAGGTGACTCTTGACTAAGAACCTCCAGAAACCAAAGCACCTATTACTCTATTTCTTAACAATTTTTTTTTTCAGATATGTGTTTGACAAGTCTTGTCATAAACCTTTTCTGTGGGTTTCCTGATCGTTGATCCAAGGACTGCCTATCAGAGCAAAGATGTAATAAACCCAAATTGTCAAAATCGCCCTTATTCTGTCTCTACAAACTGTAGCTAATAGAGGTTCATATACCGGTCATGAATCATGATCACGGATTTCTTAAGATTGGGCGATTTCTAGAGAAAAAAAATAATAATAAAACCATCGCAAGTTTGCAAGTCGCAACAGGAGTGCAGCAATAATTTGATTGACACTAAGATCAAAGCCAACTGTTTTATATGTAAGATGAGGAGACTGAAATAATAATTTTAAATACTGTCTTTTCTTCATCAAACCACACACACCCATTCTTCTTTCTACGAATAACAAGTAAACCATACAAACAATTAAAGGATCCGATCAGTTTTATAATATATAAGTTTTGTTTTAAGAAATGGGCTACTACGAACCATTCTCGGATTGAAAAGGTACAAAGCCAAGGTAATCAAGTCAAGGGGTACTTCTTCCAACCATGCATGGGCTATCAACAGGTGGCTTACAGAATTTTTCAAACACCACATTAGAATGGACATCGATTTTTACACCATCTATATCAACGGGTCACAAGTCTGACCATTATGGCTGGAATATTTCTCAGTTTGTCACTGAGCAAGGACCCAAAGAGACAGTAAATCAGCGGTCTAGAGTGACAGTTTCTCATGGTGGGGTCAGGCCCATTGATCCAAATACCATGATGGGGAGCCTAAAGTCTGCATTTAGCTATGTTCCAATTATTCAAAAAAGTGTCACCGTATCCACAAGTGCATGCGAAAAATCTCAAAATTCATTAAGATGAGAGAACAAAACCAAGACCAAGCCATGGTTGGTCCTCGGTTTTCCCAAACAAACTTGTCACTTGTAGAATTTTCAGTTATGAAACTTATATAATTTCAGTAATTATAGATAACAATATACATTATGTATAAACCATTATAAAAAGTCCTAAACTCAAACACAATCTTAAGAATTGTTGGAAATATTAACACCACAAGGAAAAAAAATTATTTAAGACTATCTAAATTATTTAAGACTATCTAATAAGCATATGATATTAAAGATAATATCAACAATCAAACCATATGATTAAGAATCTGAACAAATATAATGTAATATAATGAAATCTAAACACATACCTTATACGGTGTTAATCAAGGAAACAATTAGGGTTGAGTCGTGTTGGTACACTCTCCTTAAGATTGTGTTTGCCCCCTATACGGTGCAACGGGTCCCTGCAAACCAACCTCCAAGATAAAACAGCCCTTCAGTAGGATACCCACTCAGTGTGCACTCACTGTTAGGTGTATGCAGACCCGACGGCTAAGGTTAACATTCCTTTAAAACAAGGATGGAACAAACTCTATCGAAAAATCAGAGTAGAGAGAGAGAGAGAGTTGGAAGGAGAAGGAAGAGAGACATGAATTTTGTATTCAAATCTTGAGTATTTTGGAATGAGGCAACATCCTCTATTTATAGAAGGCAATAGTCTCTCCAAGGGTCACTACCAAGGGGTATGGATGTACCTCTTCATACCAAAAGGTATAAGTCACCACCCTTCCAAAAGGGTACACTTGAATAGGTATGTATCCACACCCATATCCATATCCATTTCATTATCCATATCCATATCCATTTCTATATCCAACTCAAAACAAAATTCAAATTAAATTTCCCTCAAAATTAAAAACAAAATTTTGAATTTAATTTTTAAAACTTTTTAAAACTTTATTTGTTTTTCAATATTAAAAACAACATTGTATGCAACCACGTCTTAACACAACAAAACCATATAAATTTTCAGTAAAATTTTAGCCAAAACAAGAGAAATAAAAAAAAAACCCTTTTAATAAATAAAGAGATGTTTGCTCACCAACTTGATTGAATCGGTTATCGAAGTAGAAGAAGAAGAAAAGAAAATGAGCTTTAATTGTTTTTATGCTGGAATTTTCTCTTCGCATCTTCGGATGTGAATGCTGGAGGAGAATCCATTGAGGCTTTTCTGATCGAATAAAAAAGTACCAAAAGAGTAGCACCA
The DNA here is from genome assembly GCA_028583415.1 of Protea cynaroides. Taxonomy (NCBI): domain Eukaryota; kingdom Viridiplantae; phylum Streptophyta; class Magnoliopsida; order Proteales; family Proteaceae; genus Protea; species Protea cynaroides. Next base: position 18,371,100 of record CM053268.1, on the reverse strand, counting down.
TGAGCTCTTTGCAGCGAAGCTGGTGACTTTCCTCCTTTTTTTTTCGTTTTTTTTGTATTGTATTGTATCGTATTGTATTGTATTGCTAGATTTGGTTCGTCAAGTGAAAGAAGGGGAGATTTGGTTTCTCTTTTTCCCCTTTGAAATCGTAAGAAGAAGAAGCTCTATTTATATTTGAAAGGGGTAAAATTAGAATTTTACTATCATTTAGGGATAGTTTGGCCATTTAAGATAATATGACCAAGTGACATCAGCAACTAATGTCCCTCAAAAGAAGGACTGGAGTTGAGTGTAATCTAATTCATAATTTAAGGGAGGTTCTTATAATTCCAAAACCACAAGAGAAGATTCATATAATTAGACCTAAGTACTAGGCAAGTGAGTGTAATTTACCCTTAAAAAAAACATCATTTTGAACCATGGCAATGAAGAAAATGTAAGTTGTAATAACAGAAAATATGTCATCCAAATAGCCAAAATCTCATAAGCAGCAAGGAAGAGGATTGAGAGAAGACAAGCATCTTTAGGAGCAGTAGATAGCTTGCAGACAGTTTTTCAGATTTTGTTATATGGAGATCCATACAATTTGCAAACCAAGTGATCTGCATATTTTGGAAAAAATAGGTGATTGTGGAATTGTCGGTACAACATTAATTTGTGGGGATAAGAAGAAGATGTAAATTTGTTAAGAATTTTTTTTTTAATAAATTCATTGTTAAAATATAGTTCATGTAAAGATCATCCCTAGAGCAGCTAATATACCCAGAAAAAAAAAAAAATTCCTGTTATCATGAATGTACCATGGCAGTTCAGTCCCTCCTGACTCTTAGTCACCGGACAAGGTTTATTTTTTATTTTTTTACCATTCACCCCTCTTGATCTTATATATATATATATATATATATATATATATATATATATATATATATATATATATATATATATTTTTTGCTAACGAGGAATCCAAGGCCTCCCCTTTGAATGGATCTGATAAACCCTTGGGTTCATGTGTAAACTCTACTATCCACATGTATCAAGTCAGTCCAAGGCCCATGAGAGCCATCAAGCTAATTAAGGGTGTCAATTGGTAATCTAGTATGGTTTTAGTACGGTACAAGAAAAAAAAAAAAAAAAGACCCTTACCAATATCAATTTCATTTACATTACCATACTGGCGTGGTACGATTTTTAACCAATATGTTATATAGTTTTTAACGGTTTGAATTCAATACAAATTGCGGTTTCAAAATTCAATACGAAATACAGTTTTAATACAGAATATGATTTCGGTATCAAACACAGAATAAACAATGCATCAATTCTAGCAGTTCCATGACTTTTTAACATATAAACTTCAAATTGGCAAAACCAATCAATAAACCATCCAGTAGAACTTACAAAGCCAAGAAAAGAAAGATAAAAAAGAGGGTAAATCCGAAGTTCCAAATGATAATTACAAAAGAAAGGAGAGGAGAGGAGAGGAGAGGAGAGGAGATAACTACCCAAACCTTGAGAAATTACTGTCAAAACTTAAAAATTTGTTTCACTGTATAAACAGTACGGTATCGATTTTGGTATTTTCTAAATTAATTGACATTTTTACATCAAGTGTTGGTGAGTGACCCCAAGAAATGAAGAGGAATTGAAGAACTTAAGATCTCCTGAGGTGTGGGGCCCTTCGCTTTGACAGTCAAGAGTAATGGTTTTGGAGATTGGATATATGAACAAAAGGACAGGGTCGAGAAAGGAATATAAGTTGGGGAAACTTTTGTCACAACTTATGGTGACAATTGTGTTGTAACCATGGGTCTTATTCTACATTGTGGAAGAAATTGTGAATACAACCGTTTGATAACACTAGGCAATGATATGAAAAAGTTAAATATCATCAACAAAAGTCAATCAGTTCCCTTCGACTTATGTATGTCCTATTTATAATCACAAATATTCTATTTTGTAGTTTTGAGTTTATATTGGGTTGTTTTGCATGTAGGCGACTTGGATTAGACTGAAACTTGATATTTGAATAGGAGATCATGAAATCTTATGATCTACAAAATTTCAGCTTCATTTGAGTCGCCATGTGGTTGAACACAAAAATTAAATATCACTATGTGATTCCCAGGTTGACACTGAGAGGGGAGGTGAATCAGTAATCACTGAAAATCTTCCCAACAATGTGAGGTCGGTCATGACTGATTAAACACTACTGCCTTGAGCTATCTGTCTTAGCTGTGCTGCCTTGAGCTGACTAGTTCATATACCTGTTCATTTACATATTTCGTGTAACACACCATGCCACACACCTACAGGTATCCATACCAGAAGCTTGGCCTACCAAGTGTGTACACCCAGACCTGCAACCCACACACTTCACATACACAACAAAAATATGCACATCTACATGACACACCATATAACGTGGTTTACCTATCACACACTGTGATGGCTACTCCACGGGGCAATACCCTAACCAGGGTTTCGTATTATACCCAATACGCTACTTCAATGGTATTCTGCTGCTACAACAACTTGGTGCTATACCACCAATGTAATCCAAGCTGCAACTTGGAATTCTGGGCAACTACCCTCAATCCTGTCAAGCCCCAACTTGACAGGTTACAATGAAATTAATATGGAATGTATACAAACCCTTTCCAACATAATGTATCTCATAACATAAGGTTTGCGTGCGTGATTACCTTCCCAGCGTGATCACAGCAAGTTTGATGCTTACAAAATAGGCTTTCCAAGCTCTCCAGTAGTGATAGGTAAGCTTCTTCAATAGAGTGGAGCTCCGGCACTCTTCCAATGCATCTCGCACAACATCATTCACATCACACTGTTACTCATGCTCACACCTCCTTCCAAATTATTCAAATGAACATTTATTTCAGATGGAAGAAGGTGGAGAGGGATTTTTTCTTCAAAGAAAGCCCTAAATCCCTTTTCTCTCAAAAACCCGTAACACTTCTTCACAAAACCTCTGTTTTTTCTTTCTGTTAGATTCTACTCGAAGAGAGAAGTCTGTGGGCTTTTGAATTGCCTCAATCGGAGATCGGATGGCCAAGATATGGCCATCTAAAGTCCAGCCGATCAGATTATTCCAAACGGCATCTTCCCAAGTGATTTGGTGCGCCGCGATGCACATTATCGCCGCCGCCTCTGTCGTACTGTACGACGTTGTCGAGCCCTGATTGGCGGAGAGAGAAATCTTGAAAATCTACTGTTGGATTTCATTGAAAAGGCGGGATCAGACCTTGGCCGTCAGATCGGTCAGATCTCGTCAGTGAAGAGTCTGAGATCATACGGACCGTCTGATCTGGATCTTCCCGCTGCCTCATTGTGGCATTGCGTCGAACAGATGATGAGCATGCCCAATGCCTGGCGAAGGCTTGCGGTCCGCTTGCGATGCGATGGCCGTGCACGCTGCTGCTGCCGTGCTGACTTGCGGTGCTGTGCTGCTGCTGCCGGGCTGACTTGCGGCATGGCATGGCCTGCTGGCCTGGTGCCGCGGGCATTGGCCATGCTGGCCTGGCCACCTCAGGTGGGACCCACCTGGTCCCCACCCACTCTCTCTCCTCATCTTCTCTCTCTTATTTCTCTTTCTTCTTTCTGGTCATTATTGCTTTCTTCTGTTGGTGCTGTCAGTGGGACTTTAGACACTCTCTCTCCTCCATATCACTTTGCCAACCCAGAGTTGCCAACAATGACAATTCATACGAAGTTGCTCTCAACTTGACCAAGGTTCCAACACACTGACACGGAGATAACAAGTAAAACCCAACAAGTTATGATTTATGTAGAGTCTCGCACTCCTTAATCAGCATTTTGGGATTAAAATTTTCACTATTATTTATATGACAATCATTGAATAGTGAGGTTCATTTATAACTTTAATTAAGTAATCACATGCAAGATTCTCAATCATCGAACCTTATTATTATTTTTTTTTGGTACCTGAAAGATCTATTCATATGAAGAAACAAGAGCATTCACAGCATCAAGGTTACATAACTTGATTAGCCACGGAGAGGACAAGGACCAAATGATCGCTCCTGAACCAGTCATAGCCCTCCGAGTTAAGGAGTGAGCTATAGAGTTAGCACTCCTAGGAACAAAATAAAAGGAAAAGTCTTGAGCCTAACCTCCCATAACAGAAATATCATTTACAATATCACGTACATAAGTTTGAGCAACAGTTGAAAGACCCTTTAATAAATTTATAAGCTCTGAGCAATCCGATTCCACCGCTAGATGACGATACCCAGACTGGAGAGCCATATCAAGGCTAGCCCGAACTGCCAAAGCCTCCCCCAACAGAACATCAAAAAAATGTAATGGAATTGAACAAGCAAGCATTGAAATTCCCAAGGTATTCCAAAGGACCACATCAATACCGGCACGATGGTTGGCGGCATCCACAGCTGCATCAGTAATTCCAAAGAAAAAAAAATGGTGGTTCGGTAGCATGGATATCTCATTGACTAAAAAAATATTAATTTATTACCTTAATCTAAGTGGATTTAATCATTCAAAGAATAGTCTTTCTATTCGACATCGATTCCGTTTAGCACATCCTTATTGGGCCATCAAGTAAACCACAATTTACAAGTGTCAGTTTTGGTATTTGAATTGAAAAGAGTGAAAAGTTTCACGTGATTTAAAGTACATTGATTGTCAATGTCAATAAGAATATCCCTTCAAATAAAACTTTGAGATTTCCAATCTCATCCCTTCAACTGGAAAAAAAAAAAAAAGAAGCCTCAATCTCATGATTGCATTGCATTTTATCAACTGAACCAATAAAAAAAGGAAAGAAAATAAATTTTATCTAACCCCCAAAAACTATCAAATTCGATCTATTATCTAATGGTTTTTCGAAACTCTAAGACTGGCCTCATTTAACTGATAGACTTGAACATGTAAGTAGACATTCCTACCATTTCTATTTGAAACTTTATGACATTAAAATAAGATAAAATTACTAATTTGCCCTTTCTTTGATACATTAAAATGAAACTAAAAAAAAAATCATAAAATTTCATTACTTGCAAGTTGTATCTCAGATCGAGAACTGAGAATCATTCATGATCGATAACGATTACCATGACCGGACAGATTTGCAGGTTTTAAATCATCCTCATAAGCACTCCATTACCTAAAAAGATAACAAAGAAAAATCGAACGAAACTCCATAGGCGATGAGAAAGAGATTTCAAAAAGAACATAGCAAAGAGAGATCAAATGAATCACTAGAAAACAGAGAATCATCACCTCTTCATTCTTTCATCATCAAACCCCTTTCCTCTTCAATATCAAAAAACAAATAAAAAACAATGGATTGACGATGGTGAGTTCTCTCTCTCTCTCTCTCTCTCTCTCTCTCTCCACTTGTAACAGTTACAATCTGCTCAGATTCCATAGCTCATCTCATCAATCACCTCCCAACACCCACTTCCCAACCCAGATCAACCAGAAGGGAGTAACAATTTTTTTTTTTACTTGTATCCGGTTTTATAGAGATGATGTGGAGCCGTGGGGAATTTTTGTTCTGAAATCGTGTTTCAATCATGTGCCCCTCTTCTCAGACTCTCTCTCTCTCACTCTGGCCATCGACGGCCCCACTCCCTATCTTCTCTCCTTCCTACTTCTCATTCACTTTTCTCCCACAATCCCTCTTTTTTTTCTTAAAATTTCTTTACATTCCCCTCTTCTCAGACTCTCTCTCTCACTCTGGCTCCTGTCGGCCCCACTCCCTATCTTTTCTCCTTCCTACTTCTTCTCCTTCACTTTTCTCCCACAATCCTTATTTTTTCTCCCGTAATCTTCTTTCAATCTCTATATAGATCCCCTTTCGTTTCTTGCTTGGATTTGACCCATCCATAAAAAAAAAAAAAAAAAAAAAAAAGAGAGCAACAAAAACCTTTTTAATTGAAATATCTTCAGAGAAACAAAAAAAAATTGCAAACATTGAACTCCGACGTAGGAAACGATCAGAGGAGGATTCCCTTGTTTCTTGCTCTTCGTCTCTAGATTTCTAGGGTTTGGGAAGAAAGAAACCTGAAAAATAGATGGGAATAAGGGCATTATTGTCCTAATATTTGCAATTGACAGGACTCTACTAATGGGTGGGGTCTCTTTAATTAACGGTGAAAAAATTTTGAGTGGTAGATGAGATATTTGGAAACCTTTTGGGTGTTAGATGAGACTTTTGAAACTTTTAGGGGCTAGACCGAATTAGACATAATTTTTGGGGACTAGATGACATTTTTTCAAAAAATAAAGAAGCTTTTTATTTTTTTTGGTAAAGAAGCTATTGTATAGCTTAGCAATTTATTCATTAGCAAAAAAAAAAAAAAAAAGTAATATATTCTTGAGTCTTGATCATAATAATGCTTGGGATAGGAAAAAGGAGGTGTAATTTTGTACATGTCCATGTTTATACAATGATAAAAACGTGTTTCATATGGGATACATAAAATTGGACAACCCAGTATAAAAAAGGAATAAAAAATACTAACATAGGGTAGATAACAAATACGAATAAATGTTTTGAGGAAAATAGAAAACTATAAGGTTGATAATCCTTGAATGTGGGGGAAGATAAGGCCTATTTTTACCTAGAAGTCGTGCAATAATTTGTACTGACATGATAATCAGTTGACAGTCCTGACCATGTAAGTGAGGGGCTAGGGATCTTTGTCCCGGATCCGCATTCTCTTTTCCCAGGCCAATTGGGAAGACGAAGACGCCCACATTGGATGGTCAACATGTGGTTCTAGAGAGAATCCAAGTCCCACGTTTGAGCTGACACTCCCTCTTGGCTCAGCTTATCGGCTCGGTGTCGACTTGAACGTGAGATTCGGATCTCCTGAGAGTTAAATGTCGGCCATCCGACGGGGACATTCCCATCACCTTTGGGAGGAGAGGATTTGAATCCCTTTGTCCAACTGTATTTCTTGTATATTTGTACTTGAGAGGTGCAATGATCAGACATGGAATAGCCATTTCACTTGCCATGTGAGGACGCAAAGGAATACAGCCAGACAATTGCTTTTCTAATCGGACCTTTCAACATACAAAGACAGTTTTGATGGTTTTGACATTAGAGGGAGAAGCAGCTATACATGAAATTTTTTGCCATATAATTGAAAATGAAATAAATATTATTAAAATATTCATAGCTTCATGCAACAACCTTAATTATATGATAAAAGATTCGTAAGTGGTTCTAGAATTTGGTGGCAATGAGACATCCTGAACACCTAATGATGTGTCCAATTTCAGGATTAAGACAATCTCTATCCCTTTTTTTTTTTTTTTTTTTTTTTTTTTGAGGGGGTGGGGGTTGGGGGGTTCGATCGATTATGATTAATGAACTAAACCCTTACCATCATAATATCTATTTGGAGTCTCATTTAATGCTCACATTAAATTAATGTTTTAAAAGTCATACCATCATTCTATTGTTTGGTGGACGAACAACCCTAATGATTTAATTAACATTTCAATCAGAAAAAATGAATTAAATAGTGTATTTAACTACACTTAAACATGTAGTTCGGAATCACTTGATGAAATATAAGTCATAACTACTTGTAGGTACTGGAGCTTTGTCAACTACCAGAGAATCTATCTGCCTGGGTTTCAGCTCTCTTGACATAATCAAAGCAGAAAGATAGGTCCACTTATACCAACTCCTTGGAGTTCTTTTTAATCTTCAATATGCCTGGTTGAAGAAGGGATGGTAATGGGGTGTGTGATATTGAAGGCTCAGCTTGTCCCACATATTACATTGGTTAGACAGAATATTCTACATCATGGTTCAAGTAATCAGTTGATTCGTATCAGTTTTGGACTTGATCGATATCTAATTCAATTCTATTTTAATATTATTATAAACGGTTTCAGCCACATGTCAATTTCCCATTAGATCTGTACATCGATCTGATTCAATATGAATCGGTTTTGAAGATGACCGACACATTAATGTCTGATACTTGGATTTAAAACTTTACTCCACACTTTCCCTATTGGTAGAATTTTTGCTCAGTTTGAGTACAGGAAAACTTATCAAAAACTAAAAAGGTAAGGAAAGAATCATGAAATTATCACAATAAACAAAGGATCGAGGGTTTTTTTTTTTTTTGTCAGCTATGATAAAGAAGAATATCTTCACCCTAGGTTCGGTAAGATTAGATTAAGATCTACGAACAATGTGTTGGTGCCATTAGATTATGATGCAGGAACAGTGGAGGTATTATTGACATTCAATGTAGAGGGAAGGGTGATTTATGATCTGGTCCCTTCATTTTCTTCATGCAGGGATAGAAAACTTTCTTTATAACTAAATGTATATTTATAGGGTAGTTATTGGAGTCACAAGCGTTCATCATGACATTTTCAAGAGTCACAATACATATATGAACCGTCCATTTTCTTGGTTCTTGGTATCTAAACCATCGGTTCATGCTTAGAGTTGAGAGAGTAACGGCTAGAGTTCTAGTGCACATACATAAACTACACCCATGATGCATGCAAATATATAAGGAGTATTTGATTGAATTAGACCTGAGACAATGTTTCACTCTCTCAAACAATCGGAATAGACACATTATTTGTCCACATGAAATAATAAATGTCTTACGATGTTTGAAATTAAAAGTAACAAACGCTTGTCACAATAATATTCTACTTGCATGCATGGTGACAATTTCGTGCACCACTCAATGCGTGATGGAATATAATGAGAACTCTTTGTCCTACTTCTCCCATTTCCCTGAGAGCGAGTACTCGCAATCGTACTCCTTCTAATCATCTGTCACATATGATGTACTCATTTGCCACCATGCATCCTGGTAAAGCTTAAGAATTCATTAACCATGATGATTTTTTTTTTCAAACTTCATTAAAACATTAACCATGATGATGACATCTAGCTAGATTTATGATTTATCCCATGTAAAATGAGGAAGAAGATCTTATATTACCATAGAAGGGCAGCCAACTAAGAAAAGCCTTTTTGTACAGACTACCTAACCGTGTCATGTATTGGAACAGATTGGGAAGAACCTGAATTAACTACATGTCAAAATTTCAAATTAGATTGAGTATGTTAAGTAGATTTGATCATCCATCTCATGATCCAAAAAGATGTTTCAGTTCAAATGTGGAATTAAAACTTGATATTGAAAGACTGTTGGATCTCTCAAAATTCAGGTCAATAGAAAGAGGAGTTGCAGTGTATTCTTAGACGATAAGGGTTTTCCACTTGTCAGAGTGAGAAACCAGATCAATGAGAGGATAGGGGACGGATTCCTTTGGTAGGGGACTCATATTTTGTCCGAGAAGAGAGTCTCAATGTGAGCCCCATGCCTCAATATGTGAGAGGGCATCCAAAGGAATCTTCCATTATACTACTATTATAAAAGTACGAACTCATTTCTTTTGATATATTGTTTCTTTGGAAAAAAAATATCCTTTGTTTGGTGTACTATTTTTGTGGACAAAAATACCCTTTACCTGTTCACATCACTTTCTGTCCCCACTCCCTCAACGGCTGAACCCCTTCCCAAACCTTTAAGTCTCTCTATTATCTTTTAGCTGTCCTTCGCTTTCTCAAACTCTTCCCCTCTCTCACCTTCTTGGGTCCAAATCGTCTCCTGTGGCAGGAGGTTTCTGCCGCAGATCCAAGGACCGGGGTTCGGTCTGGCCGCCTGTCAATACATTGGGGGGTGGGCCGACTGAAATCCGGCCCTTGGCAGACGACAGGACCACGGGAGAGGATTTAGTTGCCACCTTCTTTACGAATCAACTTCCGTCTATCAGTCTTATCTCTTTAATTCACTCACCGTATCTATATTTCCAAAATCTAACGCCCTCTAATCATTCCAATATGATTCTCTCTCTCTCTCCCTCTCTCTCTAACTCTTACCTTTTCCCACTTTTCCTATCTGTTCCTACAATCTCTTCCCGATCAGTTAGCCTACCATGTCAATTTTACTAAGAGGATGGTGAATTGAAATTAACTTAATTTTCTTATAATTTCTCAAACTTGTTTGTACTTCATTAGATTCCAATCTAATGCGTCTTCCTAATTATTTTATTATCCTACTTCCTATATCTTCAGATTCCTATTTACTCTATCTCCATTTTCCTTTTTTCACCCAAACTTTTCTCTCTCTCTCTCTCTCTCTCTCTCTCTCTCAAGTGCAGATCCTCTCCCTACTTTACCTCTCCACGTCCTTCTCCCACTCCCCCCCGGTGACCACTTCATTTTAAGAGTGTAGTGCAATTCTTCTCTTTCCAAACTCTTAACTTAGTTCTTTCTGGTGTAAGTTTAGTATCCGTGGCAAGGTAACTCACAAGTTCCCACTACTACATAATGATTAGAATCAATTTATGATGAACATTGGTGGGGTATTTTGATCCACTGGGAATGATGCAGTGTTCCTGAATCCCTTTAACTGGTGGTCTAAGATCCTTCCTGGAGGTATGCAGCTGTGAGCTTGGGTACTAATCCGATAAAGTTGATCCTGGTGCCACAAGTTTCCCTATACTTATCCTCTTCATATTTTTTTAACAACTAATTTTAATGAATTTCTACATAAGCTTATAGGCTCAATAACATAATTATAGTTTGAATTTTTTTTATTTTTATTTTTATTACTGCCATATGTTTGCATTATGTGATTATAAAGAGAAAATTTAAATATGTAATTTTTAAAGTAAACTATTCAAACTATTCTCCATCATGTATGTCCATCTAATCCAATTTGGTAATTATTTATTAATTAATTTGCTTGATATTGTTGGGGGTTGATTGTCCTTAGGTTTATACCTAAAATTATTCACAATTAGGATACATGATTCTCAAGAATGTATGTATATTGTGTTAGACTTTTGTGGGCTTAATTAATTATCTAAACCAGTTATTTAGTGCATGAGAGCCTAATTAGCACAGTAGAACTGGTTTGGTTTGGTTTGGTTCGTCACATGGTATTAGATAGGTTTGATAACCCTAATTCTATTGTGGGAAGGGTTTTAAGGTTACAGTAGTATTCTATAAATATTGGGCTAAAATCCCCACAGACACAGTTAATCAGTTCTCTCTGCGCCCATTAGCAAAAGACATCAGATATCCTCTGGAGGCTCTGTAGCCAAGGGATTTCGATCAAAGCTTGGAACGTCTTGGAGCATACAAGAACTAATCTCTACACTTACAGGTATGTCTTTATGTTCATTGTTTACGTCTTCTCCATGGTATTCTAGGGTTCATGTATGGATTGGGATGGATGTGATTGAAACCCTAATCATAATAACATCTAATAATTTGAACTAGATCATGTGATTCCAAACACAAGTATTAGTATACATATATATGTATATTGAACTATATTATGTCAGAATGTTGTTCGTAATAGTTTTTTATGATATCCCTAGATTTAAGAGGTCTTTATCATTGTATGTAAGTATTATGGGTTAAGGTGGATTAACGTACTCTTGATGTTTCTCTGGTTATATATTGATAGGGAAAGGATGAAGCTGTCAATCAAGGAAGGACACGTGTTCCATGCTCGACACTAATGAAGAGATAAGTCACGTGTCACAGTCCATAAAACCGTTGGCAGGTGCCAACTCATAAGAAAAATAAACAGAGAAGTTATTCCACGATCTCAAGGATAACCACAAATCAAATCAAAGGTTCAAATTCTCTGATTATGATGTTCCAATGGATTAAAGTGTTTTTTATTTTTATTTATTTGGCAAGAATGGATTAAAGTGGTTATAATAATAAATTCCATGTCCATAGGTCGATTAATATGCGATATTGTAAAGTGGAAAGAATAATATATTGTCAAAAATTAACTATTTAGTCGGGAGCTTAATTGTTAAATTTGTTTTTGAGTGTCCTTAAATGAGAATATCTTTATTTAGAATAAAATTGTATTTATTTAAATAAATCTCAGTAGGATCACCAATGGGATCCAACTTTTTAGATTCTTAGCGACACATGAAATAGTTGTTATCAACATTATAAATAAGTAGTAGGCAGTGAGGAGAGATAAAATCTACACAAGACAAAGAGTGCTCTCTTTCTCCCCTCTACCAAGTAAGAGAAAAAACCCCTAATCTCATAGAGATTTTTCTCACTTGGGGTGTGTAAGAATTTCTTTCACTGGATCTTAGCATTGATTGAACTTGTGGATCAATCATTTGTAAGACCTGCACTTCACTAATTCATTCTAATGTGAGTTAACGTATCGTGACAGATCTTCCCATCATAACCGGGTCAAAAAAGACGAGCAGATGACAAACCACGGGTTCAAGTACAAAGACGGATAACCTTAAACTTATCCGGTCTGACTGGTTGAGGTTGTCCGGTCCCATGTATTGTGCGATCGGACAAGCGACCGGACAAGTATAAAAACCAACTCCAAGAATAGGAAAGTTTTCTAGTTTGATTAGAAGACTATCCTAATAGGAAGAGTACTCTAATTTAAGACATTGTCCTCTATATATATACCCTATTCCTCCACCCTCTCTCACTTTTTATTTGTCACAAACCCTAGAGACTGAAAAGGGAATATGAGAGAGAAGTTGTGGAAGAAGGAAATAGTGCACTCACTGTCGATTTCCATCCTCGTGTTTGTGAAACTAACTGTAAGTCCTCTCATCACTGTAAGTAGAATAGGATGTGCGTGAGGTTGGATTCACAGCCATCAGAGACTGTTAGTTTAATTTCACTACTGTATGAAAGGTATTGTCAAATAATCTACAAGGATCTAGTGACAAGGATGTGTGTAGAACTAGGGTTACAGTGGAAACGCTAATGTGTTCTCAACCCTAGAACAACGTAGGATGAACCCTGGAAAGAGTCGACGGATCAACTCTGAGAAAACCACAGACAAAAGAACAACATGTAGGTCTTCCGGTCTGTATAATTGGTCGCACCTAGAACAAGACTGATCACAGATCCAGACACTCTCGGGAAGTGTCTTAGGGTTGTCCGGTATGATGTCCGGTCGAACAAAATGCCACACCGGATATGCGACTGAACAATGTCCAGAATGACTGTATGCTAGTCCGAACAATGAATTCGATGAATGAAAATTTGTCAGAATAGACCCTAACTTATCCTATTAATTGTCTAGGACTCATAGTTAAGCAAGGTTCCAAGGGTCTCAGAGAGTATCTAAATCACTCAATAAGTGAGGGACAAGACTCCAAACTAATTGGATAATAACAAATTACTTTGCTTGTTATTGATATATTGTGTTTATGCATATAACATATTGTCACACTCCAAATTTGGACTAACTAGAAGTGTAATGAACTGTCATGAGAACCAATGATTCAAGCCAAGATCTCGTATGACCGTGCCAATAATTCAAATCGTACACATTCCACAATACAATCAGAGATAATAAAAGAAATAGCAAAAGTCTTATTAATAATGAACCGAGTGTCAAACATGATATAATAAATAATAAATTGCTTATCTCCATGTATAACTAAAACATACTAAGTAAACTATTACATGTCCTCATAACTCAATTAGGAAAATGAAACTAAGAGTAAACATACTGGAAGCACTCGCATGAAAAATCATGCTCATCCTCCACAGCTTGCATGTCCATAGCAGCCATTTGTCCATAAGACGGTGCGTTTATATGATCTTTAACAGTAATACTTGCATCATCAAATAAAAATATACAACGTCAAGGAATGAGCACATGACACAATTCGGTGAGTAAACAAAACAATGCATAAACATATGCATGCAGTCATATTCATATCTTTGGGTTTGGTATAAGCTTGCAATTGTACTATGATAAGGATAAACGGCCACCACACCTCCATGCACGAGAGTGTGAACACGCTTGACGGATCACACACCGTTGTGGCCCTACATTACTCACTATGAAATAGAGATAGAGCTAAAGTACCCGGATCACACACTGCCAATACTCCCCCTGATACTCTACCCATACCAATACGTATGTCCCTACTGACGAGGACTTGCAAACTGGATTCGTGACTAACCAATCCTAGATGTCAACAATGATTTGTATCCAAGCCTTACCCCAGCATCCCTCAATACATCCATAGAGATAGAGCTAAGGCTCGTTGGCAGAGCTTACAACCACACACTACATGTGTAAGACCCGCACTCTGTAAACCCGGTCTAAACCTTGGTTTTGTGCTGTAGCAGGTCTTCCGATCATCACCGGGCCAGACGGGACGAGCGGATGACAAACAGGTATGAAATCGGATCAAAGACGGTCAATTAGTCATCATTTTATGTTGACCGGTCGATGGTACCGGTCTTGGTACCGGTCGACAAGTATGCTCTGCGCAGCTGAGTGTGGAGATCCATAAATTGACTTCTGAGGGTCCCACTTTCCTAATTTCGAATCCTAAGACCTTCCTAATCCTAATAGGGTTACTAAACCCTAATTCTAGCCTATAAATACACCCTTAAACCTCCTCAAATCCTTTCCATTATCTCTCATAAACCTTAGAGAAAAGAAGGAGGTTGGAAAGGAGGAGGAGCTAGGAAGAAGAAGAAGGTGCCGCCATTACCGTTTGACGACGCTCACGTTGCGCCAGTCAACGGTAAGTGTTTTAACTATTCTTCTTACCCTATGGCTTTAGGATAGTGGTGTAGGTGGATCAATACCATGCAAAGTAGGTATTGATCTAAAACCCTAAATTGGCCAATAAACCCTAAGTTGCCGTCGAACCCTAGATTCGAGTTCTGAGATGATATTCATCGAAATGAGACTTGAATGAGTTGGGGATAACCCTAACTCAAATATTGGACTTAGAATGGATAGGATAAACCTTGGAAATCCATGGAGGATGATCGACGGCAGTCGAAAAACCCATCTATGGTCTTCCGGAGACATACCGATCGACTATACCGGTTGCACACAGTGCGGCCGATATGTTGCCACCGGTATCCTTCGGGAGGCTGGTCTGTGGGGACCGGCTGACCATACCGGTCGCCAGTCTTCCCCACAGAGCTGCGACCGGTACATGCCACCGGTCAGCTCTGTGAGGGCATTTTGTAACCTTGTTGGTTTCCGACCAACATGAAACCCTAAGAAAAATATTCTAATGAAACCTTAATAATATTGTAGGACTTTGTGACTTTTCGTTTGGATCTTGCGATGTGGAGCAAGCTAACAAACGAGCGTCAGGTAAGGGAATCTAACCTAAATCTAATAATTAATGGACAGTAAATCGTTGTTAACCACCTGATTATATATAATGTGATGTTTGTGCATATTCACATGCCATCTTTTAATTTCAGTTATTATTACTGTTCATGCATTGATAGGATGTGATTGTTAAGCATGTGATTGTTTTCGTTAGTGTGTGGAGTGGGACATGGGCCTGGGATCGCTCCTCACACTAACACCTTTTGTAGTATTCTGTCTTAACGTGCTTGGTACGGGTTGGGCATCAGGGGAAGGTCGTGGTACGGTGGTCTCCGATATTGATGTTGGCCTGACCATGGTTATGTGGCACTGTGGTCTCTGAGTCGACGCTGGCTTGTCCACGATGCTTTAGCTCTATCTCTATGCCCTAGGGAGTTATGTTGGGATAGGGTCTACCTGCGTATTGTATCTATCCTAGTGAGTTAGTTGCGGATAGGGCATCAGGGGAGGTGTGGGAATGTCTTAGCTCTATCTCTATGCCGTAGACGGCTGTGCTGGGATAGAGCATACATTGATGACATATAGGATTGGTTAGTTGCGAGTCCAGTTTGCGAGCCCTGGCCAGTAGGGGCTTAGGTACTTGTATGGGTAGAGCATCAGGGGAGGTACGGGGATATCTTAGCTCTATCTCTATTCCATGATGGGTGCATGTGGGCCAATGAGAGTGTGATCCATGAGGTGCCACACACTCGTGTATAGAGATGCGGGGGCCCCCAAACCTTTCTATAGCACATTGCAAACTTAAAATCAGACCACAGCATAAAATGATTGTTACTCATGCATAATATTGTGAAACTGTCTAATTGTCTTACTGAGCTACGTTGTGAGCTCACCCTTTGTACGTACATTGTTTTAGATGTTGATGCAGGTTACACTGTGGACGACTTTATGAACGCTCCGGCGTATGGTGATGTTCTTTGCTTCTAGGTGTACAGGGCGGGGAGAGGACGAGCATGATGCTTCATGCGAGTGCCCTTTCTGCGTGTACCTTTGATTGGTTTTATTTATTTATTTTCAGTTATTTTCAGTTGGACTAAATGGATGTAAGGATATTAAATTATATGTTTGAATTTGAATAATTGGATATTTTATTTAAATTTATCAATAGATTCTCAGTTCATTTATTTAAAGACTTCCGCTGTATTATTTATATTCTGATTGTGGGTATGTGCAATGGTTTGTATGAGAGGACACGGTCTATTCGAGATCCTGGTGTGAACTGTTGGTTTAATGGCGGTTCACTCACACCATTCTGGTTGGATCAGAATTGGGGTGTGACAACTTGGTATCAGAGCCCTCGGACTCTGTCCAACAAACCATATTGCACTTAACTAAGTCGATGAACTGAGTTAGGAAAAATTTAAGAATCTTAATATGAACACACTCTAAGCATTGTTGATACCTGAGACGGACTAAGAAAGAACATAATACACTATATTAAATATAGAATTTAATGATACTCATGCACTAGTTAGGGTGAACCATAAAAATTTTCATTAAAAGAAAAGATTATCAAATGAAATAGTGCTACAGGGTACAGTCCACAAACCGGACAGTTACCCTGTTATATAAACAGTCATATGTGAAATAGAAATAAGAGGGACAATCATGGGGTAGGGGGCCTGGGAGGAATAAGGTCTGCTATATCATAGTCTCGCTCGTAACCAACCCTGAGCCAGTGCACCTGATCCTGTGTGACTCTGAGACTGCGAGCCAACAACCCCAAGTCACGGCTCATCTCACGCTGAGTATCCCTGATCTCCATAATCATACCCACCATGGTACGGAATGAACACTCAGGGACAACATGATCTGAGCAGAGCGGTGGATAGATTCCTGAAGTTGAAGCCTTCATCATTCACCGATAAGACAGGGAAACCATTGTGGCCAGCACAGTGGGTTGCAGAGATGGAGAAAAACTTTCAACTGATGACCTGTACAGAGGAAGAAAAGGTCTTATTTGCCACTCATATGCTGAAAGAAGACACAAATGCTTGGTGGGATTCTACACGGGCATATCTGGAGACGAAGCATACACAGGTGGATTGGGAAGTGTTCAAGGTTGCCTTCTTCGATAAGTATTTTCTAATTTTCCAAAGAGCTTCAGGGATCAGATGGAGAAGAAGTTCCTTAATTTGTAACAGTCTCAATTGTCGTGGATGCTTATCAGCAGAGGTACGAGGAGTTATTTTTCTTCGCACCGGCAAGTATGCAAGAAGAAGAGACCAAGACACGTAGGTTCACCATGGGGCTACATGGAAGCATCAGAGAGCACATATTGGGCCTGGACAAGAAAATCTATAATGAGGCTGTGCAGGTTGCGAGGGTGATAGAGTCCAGTCAGCGGGACAGCTTCTTCGCTCAGAACAGGGGAGTGAAAAGACCCACTATTGAGAGTTCGGGTGGCGGTAACAATAGACCCTTCCGCCCTCGGGGCTCGGGACCGCACAGACCGCTAGAAACAATGCGGCACCACCTGTGCCGCAGAATGCCGGATTCAACCTGAATATAAATGTTTCAACTGTCAGCAAGTGGGTCATATTGCAAGGACCTGCACTCTACCTAGGAAGCAACCTCCCCAACAAGGAAAAGTATATGCGGTCACCACTGAAGAGGCAGCCGCATCACCTGATGTGGTCACTGGTACGACTCTATCCCTTACTATTTGGCTTACTATTTTCATTGTGTGTATGCGCATGTAGAACTAAGGGATAATAAAAATTTTAGGAATTGTAAATGTAGCTGGCATACCCGCGAGTACTATTTGACTCGGGGCCCGACCCTTTGTTTCTATTTTCTTTGGGAAGCGAATGGAGTTACCGATCAAGCACTTGAACCTAAGCTTGATAGTTCGTTCTCCACTAGGAGTCGAAGTGGCTTTGACTGAATATTATGGACCATGTCGTTTGTATTGAGGGCGAGACTTAGAAGCAAGTCTGGTACTACTAGAGATGACAGACTTTGATGTCATCTTGGGAATGGATTGGCTAGGCCATCATTCAGCTATCCTATTATGTGGTGAAAGGAAGCTTGTGCTTACTGACAAAAAGGGAAGGGAGTATAGCTTCACTGGGATCAAGCTATCTGTCACATCCCAATTCTGTACTGTTCAGAATGGTGTGATGAACCGTTAAATAACCAACGATTCAACTAGGATCTTGAATAGGCTATCCCCGCGTTATCCAAACTTCCACGCATCCATAATCATAATCAGAGTAATATACAATAGCGGAAAATTTATAAATAAATGAACTGAGAACTAAGATGATACCATTAATTAAATAGTAAATTATACAGTTTCCAACTGAGACATACTTATGTAAATATCAAATACAAGTCTTTATAAATCCAAAGAAACCTATAAAATAGCTAATCAAATACACATGAGTCACACTCGCAAGAGGTGTCATGTATATACTCTTCAGCTCCGGCTTCCATTGCCGCGATATTCCCGCACGCAGACGCGTTCATATAATCTTCGACCTGTAACCTGCATCATCAACTAAAAATATTCGACGTCGAGGGGTGAGCACACAACACGGCTCGTGAGTAGCCAAAACAATGCAACAATACATATGCTGCAAAATCAATTTATATCTTTGGTCTGGTTTATAGTTTGCAATGCGCAATAGAAAGGTTGGGTGGTCAAATGTTAACGTTTATTGACACCGCCTCTATACACAGGGTGTGGAAGCCCGCCCGAAGGATAACGTTTATCGTCGTCCCCATCCACCCTACCATAACATTATACAACAAAGGTTAACGTTTATTGCTATATAATGCTATACCAACACGTAAGCCCCTGTTAGCGAGGGCTTGCAAACTGGGCTCGCTACTAACCAATCCTAATGCCAAACAGTGTATCCAAGGCCTCACCCCAGCATCCCCCAATGCCCATAGAAATAGAGCTAAGGCCCCCGGTAGAGTCGGAGACTACAAGGACCGAGACCACCTCCCCGATACTCTACGACATAATAGTTCCGCTAAGGTAATGGCGATACGACGATGTCAATGCACAAGACTTGAGTTAGAGATAGAGCTAAAGTGCTGAGACCCGCCAAAGGTTAACGTTTATTGACGTTCTCATCACACCTCCCCTGATACTCGGTCGCATCAAATACATCAACCACACACATACAAGCACATGCCTATTCCTATCATCATCATCATCATCATGTTATAAACAATAAAGTAAATATGCATGAACAAGTAATAGAAATATTGGATGGCATGTTGTATGCACATTACAAACATATTCGCATAGAATCAAGCATGGCATAGGACTCAAGAAATAGAAAACAGTTTATTATTAACCAATTTAATATGGAGTTAAGGTTCCTCACCTTAGCTTGCTAAAAGATACTTTTCCAAGCTTTAGAATCACCATTATAACGTTATTATATTGCTAGCAAACCTAACAAAGTCGATAGAATTTAATTAGAATTAATTCAGAATTTAAAACCATTCTGTCAACTGAGGGTCGATGCTAGGGTCGATGGGTCTATCGACCCTCCCTCCATTCTGAGACTTCCTGAATGCTGAGGCTTGATGGTCAGAAACACCTAGGGTCGGATGGTCTATCGACCCTCGGTGCGACCCTCGATGCACTCTAATCCAATTACCACTTTTAAATCCACTCTTCGTGTTTGGGGTCCTGTGGCTTGCTTCCTACATTCATTCAACAGTCATTCCACGGTCTAGAATCATTTATAATCCATCTAAATAGTTTTCGTGCATCCTCCTATGGTTTTCCATGAAAACCTAACCATGGATGGATGGTTTGGGTCTCTCCGAGATCACATTCTCATCAATAACTACCCTAAGGTCTGTAGAAACTCATAAAATTAGTATCCATACCTGAGAAGATTAATCTTTTTCTGTAACTCTTCTCCTTTTTGCTAAGTCTTCCTCCTTGCCTCCTTTCTTCTTCGTTTCCTTCTCCTCTCTTTCTCTCAATTCAATTAGGGTTGTGAAAGGAGTGAAAGTGGCTTAGGGACGTCCTTTAAATAGACTAGGAACATCCTAAATAAGTCCCATTGAGATTTGGAAAGAATCCCAATCAAAAAATATAGAAATTTCCTAATTTCTATATTCGTCAGA
Organism: Protea cynaroides; assembly: GCA_028583415.1. Lineage (NCBI taxonomy): Eukaryota > Viridiplantae > Streptophyta > Magnoliopsida > Proteales > Proteaceae > Protea > Protea cynaroides. Next base: position 18,350,770 of record CM053268.1, on the reverse strand, counting down.
AACCGAGGGTCGATGGGAGGGTCGATGATCCCGTCGACCCTCGGGTCTTAAGCCGTCCAACCACTCCCTTAAAATCGAGGGTCCCGACATTCTGTTTTGGGAGGTCCGACCCTACTTGGCTGGGTATGCGACCCTCCCCTAAAATTAAGTGTTTTTGGGTCGATTTTATACCTGGGATCTCGATCTCCATCACGCCCCTAGTCCACTTGACTCGACCATGATGGGTAAACCTGGTTCAAGGTGGTAAGACCGGGTTAGTTTGACACGGGTCTTATACTATCTAGGAAGCGGAAGATGATTCTCTCCGCCCTAAAAGCTAAGAGATGCTTAGAGAAAGGGGGAGAGGGGTATCTAGTATCTGTAGTCGACATCACGGCGGAGTCACACAAGATGGAAGATATAGATGTGGTTCGAGAGTTCCCAGATGTATTTCTAGAGGAGCTTCCAGGTCTACCGTCAGACAGGGCTACAAAGTTTGTAATAGACCTTATGCCAGTTTCGGCATCGGTGTCCAAAGCACCATACAGGATGGCCCCTACCGAGTTAAAGGAGTTGAAGACCCAATTACAAGAATTGTTAGATAAGGGCTTCATACGACCTAGCATATCACCTTGGGGGGCACCGATATTATTTGTCAAGAAGAAGGACGGAAGTGTAAGACTGTGCATTGACTACCGTGAACTGAACATGTTGACTATCAAGAATCGGTATCCTTTGCCTAGAATCGATGATCTGTTCGATCAACCGCAGGGTGCAAAGGTTTTCTCAAGATCGATCTCCGATCGGGTATCACCAACCAAGATCAAGGCCGGAGATATTCAAGACTGCGTTCGGACGAGGTATGGGCATTGAGTTTTTAGTTATGTCTTTCGGGTTGACCAATGCTCAGCGTCATTCATGGAACTGATGAACCGAGTGTTTCATGATATGTTGGACACTTCGGTCATCGTATTCATCGATGACATATTGATCTACTCTAAGGACATGGAGACTCATACAGCACATTTGAGGGCAGCCTTACAACGGTTCAGACAAGAGAAGCTTTATGCTAAGTTTAAGAAGTACGAATTTTGGCTGAAGGAAGTGGCTTTCTTGGGCCATGTAGTATCTAAAGACGGTATTAAGGTTGATCCAAGTAAGATAGCTGCTATAGTAGGATGGGAAGCACCAAAATCTGTTGCGGAGATTCGTAGTTTCCTTGGGTTGGCTGGTTATTATAGAAGATTCGTGGAAGATTACTCCAGGATCGCTGTTCCACTCACCAGATTGACCAAGAAGGGAGAGAAATTCATATGGACAGATGAATGCGAGAAGTGTTTTCAGACTTTGAAGTCAAGACTAGTCTCTGCACCTATCTTGACCATCCCAGAACCAAGCGTACCGTTTACCTTATATACGGATGCTTCAGGGTTGGGTATTGGGTGTGTATTGATGCAAGGAGAACAGGTGATTGCTTACGCATCAAGACAGTTAAAGGAGCATGAGAAGAACTATCCTACGCATGATTTGGAGTTAGCAGCGGTTATACATGCAATCAAGACTTGGAGACACTACTTGTACGGTGAGAAGTTTCAGATTAAGTCAGATCACAAGAGCTTAACTTATCTTTTCACTCAGAAGGATCTGAATATGAGACAGAAGAGATGGCTGAAATTGTTAAAAGATTATGATTGTGACATCCAATACCATCCGGGCAAAGCAAATGTTGTGGCTGACGCCTTAAGCAGAAAGTGGGCATTGAAACCCGGGGCCGGGCCAAGTACAAATGCTGCATTGTGTGCTGCAGCCTCAAGTTTCAGTGGAAATTGATGAAGAACATATTATAGAGACTGCAGAAGATCCAGTTGAGCAAGGCTTGATTCATAAGTTCACCATGATGTTCGCCGCTTTGAAGATCTCACCGGATCTAGTCGATGAAGTCAAAATAGCAATCCTACAAGATCCACATCTCAAGACAGTGCAAGAAGACCTAGTGAAGGGTACGAACAATCCTGACTTTACCTTGGATTCAGACAAGGTACTCAGGTATCGTGGACGGTTATGTATACCTGAGAGTGAAGACTGCAATATCAGAGATCGAGTTATGACTGAAACTCATTACACTCCTTATTCGGTACATCCAGAAAGTACCAAAATGTACCATGATTTAAGAAGACTATATTGGTGGAGGGGTATGAAAGCAGATATAGCTCGTTTCGTGTTCCAATGTCTGAATTGTCAGCAAGTTAAAGCAGAAAGGCAGAGACCCGCAGGTTTATTACAGCCATTACCAGAATCTGCATGGAAGTGGGATTGTATTACTATGGATTTCGTCACTGGCCTACCTTTGACACTAAGGTCAGTGGATGCAATTTGGGTTATAGTTGACCGACTCACCAAGACAGCTCGATTTATTGCGGTCAGACCTCAGTATACCATGGAGAAGCTGGCCAAGTTGTATGTTAATAATATAGTCAGACTCCATGGCGTTCCAGAGAGTATAGTATTTGACAGAGATCCCCGTTTTACATCAACTTTCTGGGAAGGATTACAGAAAGCTATGGGAACAAAGTTGAAGTTCAGTACAGCTTTTCACCCTCAGACGGACGGACAGTCAGAGCAGACTATTCAAATTTTAGAAGACATGCTTCGAGCTTGTGCATTAGACTTCAAGGGAGCTTGGGATGAGAAACTATCACTTATCGAGTTTGCTTACAACAACAGCTATCAGGCTACAATTCAAATGGCCCCATATGAAGCACTCTATGGGAAGAAGTGTCGTACACCTCTGTTATGGAACGAGGTAGGAGAAAGAAGAATTGTAGGACCGGAGTTTGTTGAAGAAACTTGTCGAGTGATTGATCAGATCAAAGAAAGAGTAAAGACAGCTCAAGTGCGACAGAAGCACTATGCAGATAATCGACGTCGAGATCTGGAGTTTGCAGTGGGTGACAAAGTATTCTTGAAGGTATCACCGGTGCGAGATCTGAATCGATTTGGTAAGAAGGGGAAGCTATGCCCCAGGTATGTCGGACCATATGAGATATTGACCCGACGTGGTAATTAGCATATCAATTGGCTCTACCACCATCAGTCAAGCATTCATAACGTGTTCCATGTCTACAAGAAGTATGTCGAGATCCATCGCACATCTTGATCGCGTCCCCGGACTTGACTGAAGACTTAACATTCGAGTGGTGCTGGATGCTCTCAAGTCGAAAGCTACAGAACTCGAACCAAGGATTTCATTATGTGAAGGTGCATTGGAGGGCCAAAATGTGGAGGAATTACTTGGGAAGAGGAGGCCATGAGGAAGGGCACCCTAACCTTTTCGACGTCAAGGTACGTTCAAATTTCGGGCCGAAATTTCTTTAGGGTGGGGAGTTGTAAACCTACATGAAATTTCGGTGATTCTTTTAAGGGTGGGGGAGTTGTAAGACCCGCACTCCGTAAACCCGGTCTAAACCTTGGTTTTGTGTCGTAGTAGGTCTTTCGATCATCACCGGGCCAGACGGGACCAGCGGATGACAAACATGTATGAAATCGGATCAAAGACGGTCAATTAGTCATCATTTTATGTTGACCGGTCAATGGTACCGGTCTTGGTACCGGTCGACCAGTATGCTCTGCGCAGCTGAGTGTGGAGATCCAGAAATGACTTCTGAGGGTCCCACTTTCCTGATTTCGAATCCTAAGACCTTCCTAATCCTAATAGGGTTACTAAACCCTAATTCTAGCCCTCAAATACACCCTTAAACCTCCTCAAATCCTTTCCATTATCTCTCATAAACCTTAGAGAAAAGAAGGAGGTTGGAAAGGAGGAGGAGCTAGGAAGAAGAAGAAGGTGCCGCCATTACCGTTTAACGATGCTCACATTGCGCCAGTCAACGGTAAGTGTTTTAACTATTCTTCTTACCCTATGGCTTTAGGATAGTGGTGTAGGTGGATCAATACCATGCAAAGTAGGTATTGATCTAAAACCCTAAATTGGCCAATAAACCCTAAGTTGCCGTCAAACCCTAAATTCGAGTTCCGAGATGATATTCATCGAAACGAGAATTGAATGAGTTGGGGATAACCCTAACTCAAAGATTGGACTTAGAATGGATAGGAGAAACCTTGGAAATCCATGGAGGATGATCGACGTCAGTCGAAAAACCCATGTATGGTCTTTCGGAGACATACCGGTCGACTATACCGGTTGCACACAGTACGGCCGATATGTTGCCACCGGTACCCTTCGGGAGGCTGGTCTATGGGGACCGGTTGACCATACCGGTCGCCAGTCTTCCCCATAAAGCTGCGACCGGTACATGCCACCGGTCAGCTCTGTGAGGGCATTTTGTAACCTTGTTGGTTTTCGACCAACATGAAACCCTAAGAAAAATATTCTAATGAAACCTTAATAATATTGTAGGACTTTGTGACTTTTCGTTTGGATCTTGCGACGTGGAGCAAGCTAACAAACGAGCGTCAGGTAAGGGAATCTTACCTAAATCTAATAATTAATGGACAGTAAATCGTTGTTAACCACCTGATTATATATGATGTGATGTTTGTGCATATTCACATGCCATCTTTTAATTTCAGTTATTATTACTGTTCATGCATTGATAGGATGTGATTGTTAAGCATGTGATTGTTTTCGTTAGTGTGTGGAGTGGGGCATGGGCCTGGGATCGCTCCTCACACTAGCACATTTTGTAGTATTTTGTCTTAACATGCTTGGTACGGGTGGGGCATCAGGGGAAGGTCGTGGTACGGTGGTCTCCGATATTGATGTTGGCCTGACCATGGTTATGTGGCACTGTGGTCTCCGAGTCGACGCTGGCTTGTCCACGATGTTTTAGCTCTATCTCTATGCCGTAGGGAGTTATGTTGGGATAGGGTCTACCTACGTATTGTATCTATCCTAGTGAGTTAGTTGTGGATAGGGCATCAGGGGAGGTGTGGGAATGCCTTAGCTCTATCACTATGCCGTAGATGGCTGTGCTGGGATAGAGCATACATTGATGACATATAGGATTGGTTAGTTGCGAGCCCAGTTTGCGAGCCCTGACCAGTAGGGGCTTAGGTACTGGTGTGGGTAGAGCATCAGGGGAGGTACGGGGATATCTTAGCTTTATCTCTATTCCATGATGGGTGCATGTGGGCCAATGGGAGTGTGATCCATGAGGTGCCACACACTCGTGTATAGAGGTGCGGGGGCCACCAAACCTTTCTATAGCACATTGCAAACTTAAAATCAGACCACAACATAAAATGATTGTTACTCATGCATAATATTGTGAAACTGTCTGATTGTCTTACTGAGCTAAGTTGTGAGCTCACCCTTTGTATGTACATTGTTTTAGATGTTGATGCAGGTTACACTGTGGATGACTTTATGAACGCTCCGACGTATGGTGATATTGCTGCTTTGGGTGTACAGGCAGGAGAGGACAAGCATGACGCTTCATGCGAGTGCCCTTTCTGCGTGTACCTTTGATTGGTTTTATTTATTTATTTCCAGTTATTTTCAGTTGGACTAAATGGATGTAAGGATATTATATTATATGTTTGAATTTGAATAATTGGATATTTTATTTAAATTTATCAATAGATTCTCAGTTCATTTATTTAAAGACTTCCGTTGTATTATTTATATTCTGATTGTGGTTATGTGCAATGGCTTGTATGAGAGGACACAGTCTATTTGAGATCCTGGTGTGAACCGTTGGTTCAATGGCGGTTCACTCACACCATTCTGGTTGGATCAGAATTAAGGTGTGACAGATAACATCTAGGATTAGTTAATGACGAACCCAGTTTGCAAACCCTTGCCACTAGGGGTATACGTACTGATATGGGGTAGGGTATTAAGGGGGGTGTTGACGGTTTGGTTGTAACCTACCATTCGGCTCTAGCTTTATCTCTATCTTGCAGTATTGTGGGATGACGAAGGTTTTGATTGGAGCCTGACCGTTGGGTGTGTATGGAGGTGTGGTTGTAGTCTATCCTTACTATAACACATTACAAACTTAACGAGACCAAATGATTGAATACTACATCATGCATATTGCTTGCTGCATGTTTTTTTTCTCACTGAGTTAAGTTGTGACCTCACACCACGATATTGTTTTCTTTTTAGTTTCTGATGATACAGGCTGCACTATGGATGATTACGTCAATGCGCCTTCGTTTGGAAGAGTAGCAGCGATGGATGTGCAGTCGATGGAGAACAAGCATGACTCGTCATGCAAGTGCCACTACTTTGTCTATCTATAGGATTTTATTTTGGTATTTAGATTATAAGACATGCAATAGATTACTATTATTTTTATCTTTTGGTTAACATTGAGATAATTGGATTTATTTATTTATTTATCACTTAGTTTCTCAGTTCATTAATTAAAACTTCCGTTGTTATCTATGTATTCTGATTATTGGTTACATATATAGTTTGATTATTGGCACGGTCTTTTATGATCTTAGCTTGAACCGTTGGTTCAATCATATTTCTGGTTCGACCAAAATTGGGGTGTGACATCATTAGGTAATCTTCCATTCCTTAAGCTCTTTTCGATATGTATTATAGAATTGATTATATAATACATTATGACATATGTAACTGATAAGTATGATATATGATACTTATTTATATTTAAAATAAATTAATATAATCTAAAATTTACAAATAGATTAAAAGGCGTTTACATTATTGTAATAATCTATTATTACTTTTTTATGTCTAGTTTCCTAACGGTACCAAACAAATATAATTTATGACTTATAATTTATTCTTATAAATGATTTATCATAAATAACTCATAAACATAAATATAAACTTTACTAAAAAAAAAAAACCTTAATAATTTTTTCATTAATGAAAACTTTAAATCCACATGGGGGACTAAATATTGGATTAAAAGATTTCAAATATCCCCACAAAGATACCATTTTGTGAGTGGAAGTTAACTCTTCCTATTCATTAATTTATCAAAAACTTTTTACTTAATTTTCCATGATTGAAAAAAAAAAACTATTTTGAGTTTCATTGGAAGTCAAAAACTGTCTTGGTAATCCAATTATTCCTCAAAAATATTTTATTTAAATTTTCATGATTTGTTTAATGATTTAAGGTGGCCAACCTATGTTATGTGAAATTTTCTCATCTTTTTGCCTAATGATGAACATATTGCATGCCAGTATTTTTGGTAAATAATTTTGACAAAACAAACAAAGTCTCTCTCCATGTGAAAATTTTAAGAGGGAAATTTTCATCCACCTAGGGTAAAGAAACGAAGTCACAATATCATGACACCCTAGCTCGGACTAAAAGAATAAATGGACTCGTTAAGATCAGGATCAGACAAACCTGTGTTCCATCCAGGACTCGATATACGATAAAATTTCAACTGTTCATAACCAAAGAAAGAATTCCTGATAATGACGCTCCATTGTGGATCCTAATCTAACTCCATCGAAGCCATGGGTGAATATAAAAACTTCATTAATAATTTTTTTTGGTAATTAGGAAATTATTGGTTTGAACATTTGGAACGTCCGGAAATCTAGATAATGGGTTACACTGAGTCTATAATCCAAAGATCAGAAAGAGACTAAACTATCCTACACACGTCAGACCTTCCTAGATAGGGAGTCAGCAATGCTATTTTGCTCCCTAAAAATAAAATAAAAATTACAAAATATATTTTAATAATAAAATTTTCTTATCAACACTCTTAGGTTGTGTATCATTGTAAAGAGAATTGAAGGAAAGGGAAGGACAATTTTTTAATTTAAAAATAAAACTTTTATAGTTATAACACAAAATAATTGTATAAACTATATATCTAATTTTCTTAACATAATTAGTAATGATACATGTAAAATTTATTTTATTCTCTTAATATAACATAATTTTTTTTTACCATGATCTTCCCTAGTTCCTCTTACTAATCATACTTTACTCATGATGGATCTGGATCTTTTTATGTCATCTAGCCATGTTAGTCATTCATTGAATAGGCTAGGATGTTTTGGCATCCTATGGACCACCAGTGCACTGGTCAATAGGAGAGAATCTTTTCGGTAATATTTTGTTTAAAAAATACATATAGTACAAATAAATGGATAAAATAACATAACGTATGAACGATTCATATAAAACTTCCTTTATAAATAAGTTAGGGGTATTTTTGTAATTTGATAGAGTCGGGCCGGCGTGATCTTATATGTAGTCCTCGTTACGGAGGAGAAAGGGGGCGTCAGTCTCGGTCTCCTACAGTCTCTGTGAATCTGTGCTTCTTACCCAGACAGAAGAGCTTCGAAGAGTATATTAGGGTTCATCGAAACCCTGATCTTCTTCAGCTTTTGCGTTTTCAATCTCTCTCTCTGCGCGAAGAACGGAGGTGATTAGGGTTGGGGTCTTCAATCTCTGATGGCGAAGCGTGAGAATTCGGATGAAATCAGTGGCATTTGCATCAACGAAGTCCTTACAGACGATGAGCTACGATTGATTCTGTCCAAGTTGCCGAACGATAAGGATAAGGAGATTTTTGGATTGGTCTGTAAGCGATGGCTTCATCTGCAGAGCACGGAGAGGAGGAAGGTCTGCGCTCGTGCGGGTCCCTTGATGCTTCGAAAAATGGCTGCCAGGTTCACTCGTCTTGTCGAGTTGGATCTCTCCCAGTCTCTCTCTCGATCGTTTTATCCTGGAGTAACTGATTCTGATCTCGCCATTGTCGCCGCTGGGTTTGGTTGCTTGCAGATTCTAAGTCTACGGAACTGTAAAGGTAACTTCTTTGTCTTTTGTTTAGTCATTATTGTGAAACTTTTGGTGCGTCTTTGAGGGAAAGGTTGAACCTTGCGTTGTGTTTATGGTGAATTTGGGGTTTAATGTAGATAAAGATGATATTTTGTTTGCTTTGATTGCCCAGTGGTATTGATTATTTTGACATTTAGCTCTATTGAGAAGCAATTTTAGTTTTGAATGAATTTTGAAATTTGATTAAAGCATTAGGAATACAACTCATTTTGGCCACTTTTGAGTTTTTCTACAAGTAGTATTTTTTTTTTTAATGAAGGAAAGCTTTCTTAGCTTCAGTCAGGGAGAAATATGGGTTGACCTGGTGAATTGGTTTTATCAGGATGATGCTCCTTTGCTTGTTTCGCTTGAGCTAATCATTCCATTTGGCTTTATCTGCAATGTCTATTTCTTTTTATTTTTCTTTGTAATTATGTTGCCGATAATTTTATTCTCATGCGATTGATTGGCAACTATAATAGGATTCCTGAAAATTTTGCATAGTTTTTTGGTTTAAAATAGAAGCCCCCTTTCAACTTTCGTGTGATTCTCTTCTTGTCACTGAAGTTGAAGTACTAGTGACAGAGGTTATGGTTTCTTCATTGGCCTGGTTTGCTCCTCTGTGAAGATATGGTTCGTCGCATACAGATACCTGTTGATCTTTGCAAACTAAATTCAATTACCAATGGATTTTTCTTGATAAATTCATACGAGATCAGTTTTATGTTGGAAAAATGTTGATGATTTGAACCCAGTGTATGATATATTCTTGCTGTTGCATCAATTACTAGTGAGGAGTGAGAGCCCATATAGAATTGGATTGTTAAAATGTTTATGCCATTTTTTTAATTTTCTTTTAGGGAACAAAGTAGTTACCATTTGAGTAGGAGGATTCTTTTTCCCCTGCTAAAATAATTTTGTGTCAGCTATTATGGCACATACTAATTGGAACTGTGTGTGCTTTTACTGCCATTGATCAGAGGTTTATAGGTAACAGTAATTAATCAGTTTATTAAGTCCCCGAAATGCATTGAGGTTGAATGTCCTTAAAACACTTCAGGCATAATTTGAACCTATTTTCTCTTTATGCTTTCATGCAGTCATATCTATGTACACCACTTCCTTCTTTAAGTACAACCTATCCTTGCAATGTCAGGTAAATAGCCATGGACTGGCCTAGGTGAAAATAGAACATAGTTGACTCAGAACTCCAGATGTAAAGCTGAAGATTAGTTTACAGAAAGGGATGAGGTTAACCATCTCTCTCTCTCTCTCTCTCTCTCTCTCCCCCTTAAAAAAATTGGATAAATACATAAAATAAAATAAATGTTCTCCAGGCTGTCTTTGTCTGGTCTGATTAACCTGACCAAGAATTGGCCCAACATTTGAATATTAACCTCTGTTTTCTATGGATACAGAAAAAAGCCACTTTCTTGTTATCGTTTGTTCTTTTCTTCCTTGGGAATGAGAAAATTTCATTTTTCTCCTTTAAGATTTCTTTTCCCTCCAATTTTTCAAAAACTAAATTCATGCTTCATATGCTTGACCTCAATTGTAGTTCTTAATCCCTGCTGCAGTTTGCTTATTTATTTTTTGGCTATTGTACAGGTGTTACAGATGCTGGAATGGTGGCACTTGGAAATGGCCTTTCCTGTTTACAATCATTGGATGTCTCGTATTGTAGAAAATTGACAGATAAGGGACTTACAGCCATTGCTGAGTGCTGTGGCTGCTTGAGAAGCTTGCATCTTGTGGGTTGCAGATTCATTACTGATGGACTATTAATGGTCCTTTCCAAAAATTGTCATAAACTTGAAGAGTTGGGAATGGAAGGATGCACCAGCATAACTGACTCAGGACTCACAAGCCTTGTTGATGGTTGTCATCGTATCAAGGTCTTAGATGTCAATAAATGCAGTAACATTGGAGATATTGGGGTTACGAGTGTGTCGAAAGCTTGTTCTTCTCTGAGGACTTTGAAGTTACTGGATTGCTACAAAGTTGGAGATGACTCTATATTTTCCTTGGCTCAGTGCTGCAAGAACCTGGAGACTCTTGTTATTGGGGGATGTAGGAACATCTCTAATGAGTCTATTAAGAGCCTAGCATCTGCCTATTGTAGTAGTCTGAAAAACTTGCGGATGGATTGGTGTTTAAATCTTTCTGATTCTTCCCTGAGTTGTGTTCTATCCCAATGTAAAAATCTAGAGGCCCTTGACATTGGGTGCTGTGAGGAGGTGTCTGATGCAGCTTTTCAGGCATTGGGGAGTGGGGGTCAGGACATGCCGTTGAAGGTTTTGAAGATTAGTAACTGTCCGAAAATTACTGTTTTGGGGATAGGTATGCTTTTAGAGTCCTGCAAAATGCTGGAGTATCTTGATGTGAGGTCTTGCCCACGTATTACAAAGATGGGTTGTGAGCAGGTTGGTTTGAGGTTTCCGGAATGCTGTAAAGTGAATTTCTCAGGGAGCTTATCTGAGCCAGATGTGGTTATCTGAAAGTGGGATTCCAGTGGTTCAGTAAGAAGTGAATTTATCATAATCGGGGCCTGCTATTTATTGGAGAAGTTCCCAGAGCAGGGAAGCAACGGGTGCCAAAGCTTTTGAAAAAAATTAGGGGAAGCAGATCTCCCCTCTTGAACTCCATACCTATTTCATCTGTTATGTTATTGATTGAAGGGCATTGCTCCTTGGACAGCGGACATATATGTATACTGTACATAGGAATGCAATCTGTTATTTTCTTTTTATTTTTATTTTTATGGGATTTTAACCTGTAACCCTATGTAATTTTAGAGTAGTTTTTTGTCCTTGTCAGAAACATGGTAGATGGGCTTGGTTCAGTTCAACAAGTATAATGGTTTGAGTTAGCTACTGTGGTTTATTCAAATGAATTATTCAAATTTGGTATTTTCACTAGAGGGTTCTCTTCTTTTTTTTTTTTTTGGGGGGGGGTTGGGTGTTGGGGTTGAAATATGAGTTCATAGTTTGGTTCCCACAAGTGTTTTGGGAAAAACGTTTTTAAATTTTGGATGGTCCGGAATTCTCAGGAACCCCACTGTCCTGAACACCCTTTGCCCCCTCATTTATTGGGCATCCCAGGACCCAGATAGTGTACCGGTCGTCCTGGATACTGGTTTCCTGTGCTTATGCCATTCGTGTGGACTGGACAATGATTGCCATTTTCTCTTGATCATTGCTGGGAGGGATTCCTCAATCTTTATTCTCAGCAGGAAGATGTGAGAAATGCTTGTGGGTCGGTTCGTGGATGAGGGCATAACTCTTCTATTTTCTGCTCAGGGGAAGCAAGATTTATTTTAACCATTTGACCTTTGTGGGTATTCACAGAAGATTAATTTTTAGTGTTGATCATGTGTCGTATTTGAGCATAACTTCTTGCAGGCTTTTTTTTGTTTTTTTTTTTTTTTTTTTTGGGGTTGGGGTTGGGGTTGGGGTTGGGGTTGGGCGGGAGGTGTTGATCGGTCTCAGTCAGTCAGGAGGTGTCTGTCGGCCGGTCTCAATCAGTTAGGAGGTGTCTGTCGATCGGTCTCAATCAGTCTTAATTGATCTTCATTATTTTAACATCTAGCACCCTGATTGTCCGTTTAACTAAGTCTTAATTGATCTTCATCATTTTAACATCTAGCACCCTGATTGTTCGTTTAACTAATCAGTCCCTCATCAGTGAGGCATAGGCACGTTCAGATTCGGTCTGATCAGTTTTGAATAATCGATCTTATGCTAATTCATTAATCGATCTGTAAACGGGTTATGGGCTCATTTCAAGTGTAAATAAAAACAAGGAGAGATGTTGAGTTTCAAATCCATAATTATTCTCATGTTGTAAATTAAATACTTTCTTGTAGAATTGTAAAAGATTTTTATTAAGCTTGTGATTGTCCATGTAGACGAAGATGAGGACGGAAGGAACACACAAAATATTCAAGAAATGAAAGAAACTAAGAGAGGTTTTGATGTTTTACGTTTTTACCTATAGAAAAATTTCTCATAGACCCCAAGAACTATCATAAACATCATCTACCACCGACATCATTTAAAATGTTGATAGATTTTTTTACCATTTATATTCTAAATTGAAAATTTTAAAATTAGATAAAAATACTAGTTTGACTTTCTATTGAATTACATTTACTCTTTTATCTCTTTCATCTTCACTCTTAGGTAAGCTCATCAATCGAAATTCAATGTCGCAAAAGCTCTGTTTCTTACGATGATGAGAAACCTCGTAAAATTGCAGGTGATAATTACTATGATCAAGGTTCTGGACGAAAAAAAAGGTTCAAGTGAAAGGTTGAAATCGTCTCCAATTATTAGAGGTTCCAATTGCCCATCTGGCAGTTGTAGTTAACCAGGCGCATCTACTAATGTATTGATAGAGGTATCCAGTTAGCTCCAATTGCTGGATTGATGATCCGAATCTCTAATAATTAGAGATGAATTGGATTCTCAAGCAAGAGGGCCATAAAGAAGAAAATCGATGCAACCTACTCAAATCTGTCAGTCTCTCATGCAGCTCTCTTAAGTAATCATTTGAAAAGGTTAAAGAACAGTGGTGCTGTAATCATGGTGAAGCACTCCTATAAGCTTCCAGAGAACGTTAAAGCGGGTTTTCAGCTTTCTTCCATGACCAAATCTGCTGCTACTACTCCTCCGTCTTCTTTGACAGTGCCAGTGAAAAGGGGTTGAGGACGACCACCCAAGTTCAAGTTTTAGTTATCGTCATAGTTGACTCAGAAGCTCAGGTTCTGTAGCAGAAGAGGGGGCATAGACGACCACCGAAACCTAAGCCCATTCTCTTCTCAGTTCGAACGGTTTCCTCGCTCCAACTAAACCAAGGCGGCAACCGAAGAAGCCAACCCATTCTCCTTCTCTCTCTCTCTCAAATCAATCTAAAGGAGCATCCTTATTTGACTTTGCAAATTTCAGATTTGTATGAACAGAGTACAAATAGTGAAAGAAAGGGAAAAAAAGGTTAGTTTTCCGCCGTTTCTCTCTCTCTCTCCTATTTTTCCATATGTTCTCTGCAACCATCTCATTCTCTCTCTCTCCCTCTCCTGCCCCCTGCAACTCTCTCTCTCTCTCTCTTATTAGGGTCAAATCTGAATCTGTTTCCCCTTACTTGTTACCAAATCGGACAAGAAACTGATGGGGAATCAATTACAAGCATAGGAAAACTGTGAGAGCTTCCTGTAATTGTTCAAACAATGATGATAATACAAGGTAACTAGAATTCCAAAGTAGGAGAGGAAAAAACGAAAAAGGATGTTTTGAAAAGACAAAAAGATGAAAATTTCCATTTTCCTTGGGAGGAATCTACATTTGAGATTGGTATTCAATAACAGAGAAAACATATGGGACAATAAAAGATATTTCTCGTTCCAAAAAAAAAAAAAAGTGAAGCAAAGCAAAAGAAACCAAGGACTGTTTTTTTTTCCGCCGGAGACGGAGTTGCAGGGGACATGCAGTCGTCATCAAGAAAGAAACATAGATAGGACTTAGGGGATGAAAATGGGTGAGAAGAATTCTTCTTGTTGCAGTGTCATGAACAAAAGAGAACTTCAGTGAAAAATAAACCAAAACTAAAAGGCAAAATAAGTTGGAAGAAGAACAAGTTGTGCTGGGTAAAATGGTATAAAAATCCTCTCCCGCCCACCTGCCGTCGGCCAAGGGCGGGATTTCAGCCGGCCCACCTCCCAATGTATTGGTAGGCGGGCCGACTGATCCCCAGCCCTTGGATCAGCGACAGGAATCTCCTGCCGCGGGAGAGGATTCGATTCCGGTAAAATGGCCTTTTGCAGGGTAAAATGGTCTTTTACCGTTCCACTAAGGACAATATTGTCTATGAAAAGTTCGATTTGAACTGACATCAGTATCTAATGGGACTTTCTTAACAGGATGGGCCTCTTTGATTAACGGTGCAAAGATTATGGGTGGCAGTTAATGATATCAGAAACCTCTGGATGGTAGATGATGTTTCCAATAGTTCTTGGGGTTTACATGAAAATTTTCCTTTTAGCTTTAGGGTTGTATTTGTTTGGTCTAAACTAAGATTTTAGTTTGATTTAGTCGGGCCACATCCTTGCACTATGTATACCTTTTTATTTGGTCTGGGCCTAAGCCTGACATTTTTAATAATTGGGTTAGTCGGTCTCAGTCCATAATAGGTCGGTTTCGATCGAACTATACAGTGCGGGCTTGAAATTGACACCCTTACTCTAGATAAAATGGTGATGTAGGAATTTTGTCTATTTGATAGAGTATATGGCGGAATGAGTTACAAGTCAAATTTCAGGTCTATATCAATCAATTTCCCTGGAATGAGTTACAAGTCAAATTTCAGGTCCATATCAATCAATTTTCCTCTCATGTATAGGTATGCATTCAGACACTGCTTCGAAGGGGTAGAGTGCTTTTTTGCCCTTGATATTTTTTTTTATGGGAAAAGTTTCTCTGATCTGTCTCTCAGAGATGAGGTTCTGTTGCCTAGAGCATGTCATCCTTAAAAAAAAATAAAAATAGAAAAACTCCCCTTCCCTGTCAACCCCCTATATATTGAAGTTATCATAATGCCCCTCCCATCTTATAAAGATTCATGATAACTCTCTTTCCATGCTCCATTCCCCTAGATACCTTTCTCTGTTTCTTTTTATTTTTCTTTTTTTTTTTAAATTGGTAGCTATCCCTATAACAAAGAAATAAAATGTTCCAAAAATCAACAGATAAATCTAAGTCATCTATTTTTTTAATTTAAAATATTTATTCTTGTTCAGAGTTGAACTCTGTCAGTGTTATGCTACCGATCCCAAGCCCAGATAAAAGAGGAGGTTTAGTGAGTTAGAACAGTAGCCGGCACACAAAAAAAACCTAACTACACCCTTAACATGGGTTTACAGATAAAAGCTATTCAGCATAATACTAAGGTGTTCTTCATAAACAACATGTTACACCTAAACCCTTGTGTAGTGAAAATGAGTAAGTGCCACCGCATCGTCGCCCGGATGCTGAGATAAGTAGGCAAAGGTTCTCGCACCGTGGACGAGTGTGGGTAAGAAAACTAGTCCATAAGCGTAGCATTAAATTAGGCCATGTTTGATAACACTCCAGCTCCCATGGAGCTACTTTTGGTCTGGAGTCGTTTTCTACTTCTTCTCCAGAGTCAGGATTTTTGGAGTAGAATGTTGTTTAATAACACTACTTCAAAATCAAAAGACTTTACTTTCAGAATGTTGTTTGGTGGTGGTGGTGGTGGTGGTGGTGGTGTCGGTGGCTGTGGGGGGGTGGTGGTAGTGGTGCTGGTGCTGGTGGGTGGTGGCGATGGCAGTGCTGGTGGGTGATGGTGGCAGCAGTGGTGGTGGGTGGTGGCGGTGGGTAGTGGCGGTGGCGGCAGTGGTGGTAGGTGGTGGTGGCGACAATGGTGGTAGGTGGTGGTGGTGGTGGTGGCGGTGACAATGGTGGTAGGTGGTGGTGGTGGTGGTGGCGGCGATGGTGGTAGGTGGTGGGTGGTGGTGGCGGCATCGATGGTAAGTGGTGGGTGGTGGGTGGTGGTGGTGGCTGCTTTGGGTGGTAGGTGGTAGTGCGGATGGTGGGGGGTGGAGGGGTGGTGGTGATTATGGCAGTACTAGTGGTGGTGGTGATGGCAGTCAGTAGTGGTAATAGCTCCAGAGCAAGAGAAGTAAGTTTTTTTAGCTCCAGTTTTTTAGCTCCCAGAGACATTTTTGGAGCGGTTCACTCCATGGGAGTCAAAACTTGAACCGTGTTTATCAATCACCATTCTACTCCGGATTAGCTCCAGAGCTAAGAAATAAGAAGTTGGAGTGTTATCAAACGGGACCTTAGTATCTTGGAACAAGGATCTTTAACGAGTAAGAGCCAAAAATTGATAGATGTTATGAGGAGGAGAATGATTAACATTGCTTGTATTCAAAAAACTAGATGGAAAGGTAAAAAAGCTAAGAAGTTGGACGACTTTAAACTTTAGCATATGAGGGATAAAAGTAATAGCAATGGAGTGGGCATAGTAATGAATAGAGATTTAAAGAAGAAAAAATTTCGTCTAGACCCTATCAAAGATCTTTAACATCAACTACATCCACAAAAATGCAAAAACATTATCTACACCCCAAAACTTTGGCTGTGGTAATCAAAGAAGTCCACTCTGTCAGTTGATTCCCGTTAGATGCTGACGTTAGGTGGATTGGAATATTTCAGAGACGATAATACCCTTTGAGCCGGGTTAAAAGACAATTTTACCCTTTATTTGAATTTTTACCTTACCCCCAATGGTAGCACATTAGATGAACGCCACGTATGTATATCTCCATCTAATGGTTAAGGATCAATTAATGCATAATAAGAAGCGTAGCTGAGCTACACCGTTTCCCTTCTTCATTCTCCTTCCCTGAAACCCTGCTCCATGCTCCAGACCGTCTGCTTGCTGATGCTACTAGGATTGCTCCGGCAATTCCCGATGAATACGACGCTATCACTGCTGACGGCTCCATTCAACTTGATCATCCTCAAATGTTTTGATTATTCATCAGTTTCATTTCAAAGCCTTTCATTAGAATCACTGAACATGTAAGTTATGGTTTTGCTTGTTGCTATAGAGAAAATGGAGCAAATCCAAATATTTGCTTTGGCCTTCTTAGCTGGAATGAGGTCCTTTACCAACAAGTTCAGTGGACATTATTAGCCCAAAGGAAAAAGGGTTCTGAGAATCAGAAATCTGGTGAACTTTGACGATTTATCTAAATGAATGTAGAGCTTCAATTAGTACAGAGATACCTCATGGCACCATGTGAACAAAGTCAAGTATGGAGCAGAGGATTCAAACTTGAAATATGTTTGATTTGTGATTTAAAAAAAAAAAAAAAAAACAGTTCACAAAACTAATTGCTAAAGAGGAATGAGAAATGTTGCAAAGACTGATTTTTCTCTATTCCCAGAAAGGCGAAGTCAAGAATCATTCCATAATTCAGAGAAAGCTAGTTTCTGATAATAGGTACAGTCGATCCCCATCTTTCAGATCCATTTTGATTTTGTGGTATAGAAACGAAATTCCTATTTCTGTTCTTTTCTCTTGTTGATCTTCGAAACGAGTCCAAGGAGAGGATCTTTCTTTGCCATAGGGGAATCATAGAGCTTGTTCATGGACTCCAAATTATAAGAGAACTTTAGGGTTTGAGTTTGATAGATTGCGACTTTTCCATTCATACGGCCAATGAACACACTACCAAGCACCACAGATTCCTCCTCCATGGCGTTAAGCTCTCTGCGTCTCATTCCTCTGCAACCACCACTACCAATGTCTCCTTATCATCCGACGAAAACTGCAATACGGCCGTTCCACTGAAGTCAATTCTTCCCAGGTGCCCAGGAAGAAGAAACCCAACTCTGTTGCTGATCCGCCACCGTTGTTGATGACGCCCAAAATTGTTGACGATGTTAGCTGATGAACACATTTTATGTGTGAATTTAGGACATAAAATATACATCTCTTATTCTATTTATGATGCTTCTCGGGTATTTAATGTTGATTTTATGTTTGTTGGGTGTAGGTGAAAGAATGGAGAAATTTGAGCTTGAAAAGATCATTTTATGAATTTTTGGTGATCCTGTCCAGTTAACTCACCTAGTCAACTCAGCAGCCGAGCATAAGATGAATTTTATGAGGAGAGCCACGAATTTTATGTATAAAATCAGCCTTGGACCAAGTCAAAGAGTAGCCCAATCTCATGTGAAAGATTTCATTCTCTTGAGAAAATATTCCTTAGTTATTTGGAATCAAATTTACAAGATTGACATGGCATGAAAGAATGGAAAGCTCTAATCGATTATGAAAGTTTTCAAGAAGAGATAATGATGCTAAAGATATGATGAGTTGGTGCAAGATTTTTTCTACTCAAGAATCATCCACATACAATGAACCTACAAGATTGGAATTTGGTTACCAAAATTATCTCCACAAAATCTCTTGTAATCCAATTGTAAAGATTGACTGTGATCTTTACTCACTTGTATATATATGTGATGCTCAGCAATAGAAAATCATCCAAGAATTCTATTATGAGTTTTTTTTTAGTTTTGAGAATTTATGAGAGAGTTTGAGATTCTTAGTTTTTTTCTTTTCAAGTTGTGTTCTTCTTGCTTAAGTTTATTTTTATTTATTTATTTTTTAAATTTTAATTTGAGATTTAGAACTCTGTAGTAGGCAAGATAAATATAGGTTGTACCCCATTACTAATTTAATTTAGGGGAGAAGGCTCCATTTGTAATCGTTTGCACATCGTCTTGGAGTGACAACAAGACGACGAGCAACGACAGAGAAATTTTCTATCGAGATAAGTTTTTCTTATATTCTTTTAGTTTTAATTTTGTTCATTTCTTACAATAGATCTGTGTTACTTTATGGTTAGTGGTTTCATAAATTTTCGTACCATTATGAATGGTTATCATTGTTTTTATTGTTTGATTAATTTTTATTTGAAATGATTAAGTGTTAATTCAATCAAATCTCTTTGATACGCTTTGCCTTATTTGAGTTAGGATAATAGCGATTCCTCCCTGAGATCGACCCGTTACTGCACGATACCGTGCACTTGCGGTTACATACATATTTAATTCACATCAAGTTTTTGGCGCCGTTGCCGGGGAGGCAAGCCGTTATTTTTCCTATTTTAAATAGTTCAAAGTGATTTAAAAAAAATGCAAAAAAAAAAATTCATTGAATTCTAAGTGATTTAAAAAAAAAAAAAAAAGGGAAAAGAAAAATGCAAAAAGTTTACATTGGTTTTTATGCCTTTCTTTGCACCTCCGATCCGTTAGGTTGGAACAGTACAATCGACGGTCCAGTCCTGACCATGATATGGTGTTAAGGGATGCTGGCTATCGAATTATCAAGAGGAATAACGACCAATAGCTTCGGCAATAACGGCGTTGTTTCTCAATGTAATTGCGGATATGACCGGTTTCTAAACCATTGATCGTCAGGAGGTTCGCATTGACCCCGATTCAAAAAAATCTAGCTTTTCGCATCGAATTTAGAGGAAAAAGAAAGAAAAAAAAATTTATCATTTGAAACAGTTTTGTGCATGAGAGTATGGACTTGTGATTCTAGCAATCGTCTAGTAAGAGTCATATCATTTACAATGGCTGAACCAAAGATGACACTTAAGGATAGATTTTACCTTGCTAGGGCAGCACAACCTTCATGTATTCAATTGCCGACTGCCACAGGCAACAACTATGAATTGAAAACTCAATTCATTACCATGCTTCCTCATTTTCATGGGTTATCTTCAGAGGATGCATACTTGTTCCTCCGTGAGTATGAGGAGGTGTGTGCCCTCATTAAAATGCAACAGCTCAGTGATGATGCTGTCAAATTGAGGTGCATCACTTTTTCACTCAAGGATGGAGCTAAAAAATGGCTTTATGGTCTTCCCACAAATTCCATTACATCCTGGGATATAATGCGGTTCAAACAAGAATCAAATGAGTCTTTTTCAAGACTCATGGAAAGGTTCCAAGGTCTACTCCAAGAATGCCCTCACCATGGTATTGAAACGTGGCAACTTTGTCAAATTATCTATGAGGGGATAGACTTTCCTACCAAGCAAATGCTTGAGTCTATGTGTAAGACCCGCACTCCGCTAACCCGGTCTAAACCTTGGTTTTATGTCGTAGCAGGTCTTTCGATCATCACCGGGCCAGACGGGACGAGCGGATGACAAACAGGTATGAAATTGGATCAAATACGGTCAAATAATCATCACTTTATGTTGACCGGTCGATGGTACCGGTCTTGGTACCATTCGACCGGTCAGCTCTGCGGCTGACTACGGAGATCCGGAATTGGATCTTTGTGGGTCCCACTTTCCTGATTTCGAATCCTAAGACCTTCTTAATCCTAATAGGGTTACAAAACCCTAATTCTAGCCTATAAATACACCCTTAAACCTCCTCAAATCCTTTCCATTGTCTCTCACAAACCCTAGAGAGGAGAAGGAGGTTGGAAAGGAGAGGAGGCTAGGAAGAAGAAGAAGGTGCCGCCATTACCGTTCGACGACGCTCACGTTACGCCAGTTAACGGTAAGTGTTATAACCACTCTTCTTACCCTATGACTCTAGAATAGCGGTATGGGTGGATCAATACCTTGCGAAATAGGTATTGATCTAAAACCCTAACTGGACCTTAAAACCCTAAGTTGCCGTCAAACCTTAGATTCGAGTTCCGAGATGATATTCTTCGAAATAAGACTCGAGTGAGTTGGGGATAACTCTAACTCAAATATTAGACTTAGAATGGATAGGAGAAACCCTGGAAATCCATAGGGATCGATCGGCGACAGTCGAAAAACCAAGTATATGGTCTTCCGGAGACATACCGGTCGACCATACCGGTTGCTAGTCTGCTCACAGAGCTGCAACCCGTATGTTGCGACTGGTCAGGTCTGAAAGGCTGGTTTTGGACTTTGTTGGTTTTCGACCAACGTGAAACCCTAAGAAAACTATTCTAATGAAACCCTAATATTATGTAGGACTTTGTGACTTTCCATTTGGATCTTGCGACGTGGAGCAAGCTAACAAACGAGCGTCAGGTAAGGGAATCTGACCTAAACCTAATAATTAATAGACAGTAAGTCGATGTTAATCACCTGATTATGTATGATGTGATGTTTGTGCATATTCACATGCCATCTTTTATTTTCAGTTATTATTACTGTTCATGCATTGATAGGATGTGATTGTTATGCATGTGATTGTTTTTCGTTAATGTGTGGAGTGGGGCATGGGCCTGGGATCGCTCCTCACACTAGCACTTTTTGTAGTATTCTGTCTTAACATGCTTGGTACGGGTGGGGCATCAGGGGAAGGTCGTGGTACGATGGTCTCCGATGTTGATGCTGGCCTGGCCATGGTTATGTGGCACTGTGGTCTCCGAGGTCGACGCTGGCTTGTCCACGATGCTTTAGCTCTATCTCTATGCCGTAGGGAGTTATGTTGGGATAGGGTCTACCTGCGTATTGTTTCTATCCTAGTGGGTTAGTTGCGGATAGGGCATCAGGGGAGGTGTGGGAATGCCTTAGCTTTATCTCTATGTCGTAGACGGCTGTGCTGGGATAGAGCGTACATTGATGACATATATGATTGGTTAGTTGCGAGCCCAGTTTGCGAGCCCTGGCCAGTAGGGGCTTAGGTACTGGTATGGGTAGAGCATCAGGGGAGGTACGGGGGTATCTTAGCTCTATCTCTATTCTATGATGGGTGCATGTGGGCCAATGGGGGTGTGATCCATGAAGTGCCACACACTCGTGTATAGAGGTGCGGGGGCCACCAAACCTTTCTGTCACACCCCAATTTCGTACTGTTTAGAATGGTGTGATGAACCGTTAAATAACCAACGGTTCAACCAGGATCTCGAATAGGCTATCCCTGTTTTACCCAAACTTCCACACATCCATAATCATAATCAAAGTAATACACAATAGCGGAAAATTTATAAATAAATGAACTGAGAACTAAGATGATACCATTAATTAAATAGTAAATTATTCTGTTTTCAACTGAAACATAAATATTTAAATACCAAATACATGTCTTTATAAATCCAAAGAAACCTATAAAATAGCTAATCAAATACACATGAGTCACACTCGCAAGAGGTGTCATGTATATACTCTTCAGCTCCAGCTTCCATTGCTGCGATATTCCCGTACGCAGACACGTTCATATAATCTTCAACTGTGTAACCTGCATCATCAACTAAAAATATTCGACGTCGAGGGGTGAGCACACAACATGGCTCAGTGAGTAGCCAAAACAATGCAACAATACATATGCATGCAAAAAAAATCAATTTATATCTTTGGTCTGGTTTATAGTTTGCAATGCGCAATAGAAAGGTTGGGTGGTCAAAGGTTAACATTTATTGACACCGCCTTAACGTTTATCGTCGTCCCCATCCACCCTACCATAACATTATACAACAAAGGTTAACGTTTATTGCTATATAATGCTATACCAACACGTAAGCCCCTGTTAGCGAGGGCTTGCAAACTGGGCTCGCTACTAACCAATCCTAATGCCAAACAGTGTATCCAAGGCCTCACCCCAGCATCCCTCAGAATGCCCATAGAGATAGAGCTAAGGCCCCCCGGTAGAGTCAGAGACTACAAGGATCGAGACCACCGCCCCTGATACTCTACGACATAATAGTTCTGCTAAGGTAATGGCGATACGACGATGTCAATGCACAAGACTTGAGTTAGAGATAGAGCTAAAGTGTTGAGACCCGCCAAAGGTTAACGTTTATTGACGTTCTCATCACACCTCCCCTGATACTCGCTCGCATCAAGTACATCAACCATACACATACAAGCACATGCCTATTCCTATCATCATCATCATCATGATGTTATAAACAATAAAGTAAATATGCATGAACAAGTAATAGAAATATTGGATGGCATGTTGTATGCACATTACAAACATATTCGCATAGAATCAAGCATGGCATAGGACTCAAGAATTAGAAAACAGTTTATTATTAACCGATTTAGTTTGGAGTTAAGGTTCCTCACCTTAGCTTGTTATAAGATATTTTTTAAGCTTTAAAATCACCGTTACAATGTTATTAGATTGCTAGCAGACCTAACAAAGCCGATAAAATTTAATTAGAATTAATTCCAGAATTAAAAACCACTCTGTCAACTGAGGGTCGATGCTAGGGTCGATGCTAGGGTCGATGGGTCTATCAACCCTCCCCTCTTTCTGGACTTCCCGAATGCTGAGGGTCGATGGTCAGAAACACCTAGGGTCGGATGGTCTATCGACCCTCGGTGCGACCCTCGATGCGCTCTGGTCCAATTTCCACTTTTAAATCCACTCTTCGTGTTTGGGGTCCTATGGCTTGCTTCCTACATTCATTCAACAGTCATTCCATGGTCTAGAACCATGTATAATCCATCTAAATAGTTTTCGTGCATCCTCCTATGGTTTTCCATGAAAACCTAACCATGGATGGATGGTTTGGGTTTCTCCGAGATCACATTCTCATCAATAACTACCCTAAGGTCTGTAGAAACTCATAGAATTAGTATCCATACCTGAGAAGATTAATCTTTATCTGTAACTCTTCTCCTTTTTGCTAGGTTCTCTTCCTTGCCTCTCTTCTTCCTCTTTTCCTTCTCCTCTCGTTCTCTCAATTCAATTAGGGTTGTGAAAGGAGTGAAAGTGGCTTAGGGACGTCCTTTAAATAGACTAGGAACATCCTAAATAAATCCCATTGAGATTTGGAAAGAATCCCAATCGAAAAATATAGAAATTTCCTAATTTCTATATTCGTCAGAAACCGAGGGTCGATGGGAGGGTCGATGATCCCGTCGACCCTAGGGTCTTAAGCTGTCCGACCCTCCCATAAAATCTGAGGGTCTGACATTCTATTTTGGGAGGTCTGACCCTACTTGGCTGGGTATGCGACCCTCCCCTAAAATTAAGTGTTTTTGGGTCGATTTTATACCTGGGATCTCGATCTCCATCACGCCCTTGGTCCACTTGACTCGACCATGATGGGTAAACCTGGTTCAAGGTGGTAAGACCGGGTTAGTCTGACACGGGTCTTACACTTTCTGTAGCACATTGCAAACTTAAAACCAGACCACAACATAAAATGGTTGTTACTCATGCATAATATTGTGAAACTGTCTGATTGTCTTACTGAGCTAAGTTGTGAGCTCACCCTTTGTATATATACATGTTTTTAGATGTTGATGCAGGTTACACAGTGGATGACTACATGAACGCTCCGGCTTATGGTGGTGTTGCTGCGTTGGATGTACAGGCAGGAGAGGACGAGCATGACGCTTCATGCGAGTGCCCTTTTTGCGTGTATCTTTGATTTGACTTTTATTTTCATTATTTTCGATTGGATTAAAGAGATGCAATGGTATTATGTTTTATGTTTGGAGTTGAATAATTGGATACTTATTTAATTTATCAATAGATACTCAGTTCATTCTATTTTAAAGACTTTCGCTGTACTATTTATATTCTGATTGTGGTTATGTGTAATGGTTTGTATGAGTGGACACGGCCTATTCGAGATCCTGGTGTGAACCGTTGGTTCAATGACGGTTCACTCACACCATTCTGGTTGGATCAGAATTGGGGTATGACAACTTGGTATCAGAGCCCTCGGGCTCTGTCCAACAGACCATATTGCGTTTAACTAAGTCAATGAACTGAGTTAGGAAAATTTAAAAATCTTAATACAAACACACTCTAAGCATTGTTTGATACCTGAGACGGACTAAGAAAGAGCATAATATACTATACTAAATATGAAACTTAACATGTGCACATACACTAGTTAGGTGAAACATGAAAACTTTCATTAAACAAGAAAATGGGTATCAGATAAAAATAGTGCTACAGGGTACAGTCCACAAATCGGACAGTTACCCTGTTATATAAACCATCTAGAGAAAGAAAAATAAAGAGGAACAATCATGGGGTAGGGGGCCTGGGAGGAATAGGGTCTGCTATATCGTAATCTCACTCGTACGCGACCCTGAGCCAGTGCACCTGATCCTGTGTGACTCTGAGGCTGCGAGTCAACTGCGCCAAGTCACGGCTCATCTCACGCTGAGCGTCCCTGATCTCCATAAACATACCCATCATAGTGTCGGGAGGAGGCTGAGATGGTCCAGCTGTAGAGGTAGATGGTGGTGTTGCAGGTGTAGGCTATGGAGCTGGCGCTGGTACACCCTCGGCCCTATCCTCGTCATCATCACGCTCGATCTCGGCTGCATAGGCCGCATTGGCTGCTGTTGCTGCTGCTGCGGCTGCTACCCTCCCGAGTGGGCGAGGGCGAGCCTCCAACTCGTCATCGCTAATGGGCAGGTCAACCATCTGCTTCCTCTGAATGGCGTCCCAGTCTATGTTGGATGTCATAATATCCTCAACAGTCACCTCACCTCTCATGCTCACACCCAGGCGACGTAGAAGGAAGGTGATGAGACGACCATATGGAAGGTTACTGGCCTGATCGGCCAGGGTCGCCTGGTGCATGGTCCGAATGATGAGGTAAGGGAGAGAGACCCGCTCCCCAGTGCAGACGCAATAGGCGATGTACTGAGTGAGCTGAGACAACTCACTGTAGTGACCGCTTTGGGGCACGATGTCGTGCTGGATGATGCGGCTGTAGACACGAGCTAGGGGCTTCAGACTAGCCGCCTTCATAGGAGCCCCAGGATTGAGGATCTGCTCTGCGATCTCTCGGCATAAGTCCTCTCTCAGATAGCCCTCCACCTTTGGGGGGCAGTAGACTAGGTCTCCATCGTTGGGTACCCCCAACAGATCAGCTAACTGGTGGGTGTTAAAGGAGATAGGTACACCCTTGACGTAACTAGTGATGCGCAAGTCCCTACCCTGGTTGGGATCATTAACATCCCCATGTAGCTCCAGGTTAGCATAGAAATGCTTAACCAGATTGGGACGGGTGGTATCTGTGTAGGATATTATTGGTAACCACCCAAGCGTGTCGAAAGTGGCTCGCACATCGAACCTCTCTAGCTGATCCAAGTTAACTCGACGGCCGGATTCGATGTTTTTGCTATCGAACCATGGGAAACGAGCTTGTGCTTCCAAAGATTGAAACCAACGCTCGTCGAGTTGTGGAGCGGGTGTCTGGGAAGTGCGAACGCTCGAACCATGAGGACGTTTTCCCAGAGCGCATCGTGGAGCCATTTTAAACTGCAAAACAAAAGAAAATAAGAAGAGAATGTTAGATTTTTATCGAAAATTCGGCAGCATAACGACTGTAAATTGGGAAAAAGCCTCAAACTCACCCAGAAACATGGGGAGGAGGACTTACGTAACCCCCATACTCTTCCACAAGTCAATCACAGACAATTACAACATGAAATTTCAAGAAATTGAGAAAATTAAGAAATTTCAAAATTTTAAGAAAACCTAGGTCAAAAAGTGGAAAAATTCGATTTTTTATCAAACCTTTTGGTGGAAGTCCAAATAGGTTGAGGGCTTTTTCTCTTAGGGGTCCCTAAACCCTTTCTAAGCCGAAGGAAAAGAGTTCCTACGGTTAGAATCTCTCAATCGAAGAAAAACCTAAAATTCTACATATAGACGATATGAAAAATTTGTAAAAACATGAGAGAGAGGGAAGAGACTGACCTGGAGACGATATGCCTAGTCCGAATCGCAAGAAAACCACTTCTAGAGTGACCGGTCGGACTGTAGAAGCTCGGAATGGCTGAGAGGAATCGCCACCGGAGAGAAAAGAAAAAGAAAAGAGAGAAAAATTCTCACTTTTCGTGATTTTAAAACCAATTATGGGCATACCGGTCGACGGTTTTGCCTATACCGGTCAACCGGTATCCCTACAGACATGCGACCACTATGTCTCAGTCAGAATTTTAATTCTGACCGGTCGACTATACCAGTCGCAGCACTGTATACAGAGAGTCGACCGGTACCTCTCCAGGCATGCGACCGCTATGCCTCGGTCAGAAATTAAATTCTGACCGGTCGACTATACCGGTCGCAGCATTTTCCACAGGGGTGCGACCGGTATGTTGCGACCGGTCAACACCAGAAAAGCCAGAAAAATCTCAGAAAAATCTTAAAATTTTTGTTAAAATTAGATATTCTTTGCGACTACCTCGCCTTACATTGTTCAAGACTAACACCATTATTATTGTTCTCATGTGTTATGTCTTCTTCTCAGATCCAACCAGAATAGTCTGAGATGGTGGGCGAAAACGGTTGTAGGGGTCGGAAGCGTCACCAGGCTAGGATGCGCCTCGAGGAAGAAGAACGGGTTGAACCAGGCCATGTTAGAGAGTCAAGCCCGGAAGTTGAGGAAGAACAGGTTCCAGAGGTACCGACAAATTTACCTGGCCCACCTCACAGGAATTCGGAGACCATTGTTACAAACCTGGTCTATCAGATGCAAGCTTAGCAGAAAGAATTCCTGAGCGAGATACTGAAGATGTTCAGGCCACTGGGTTCTGTTCCCACTGGAGGTACGCCCGAGTCTGGAGGGAATAATACTACACAGCCGACGCATGGTAGTCCAGGACTGATGGGCCAACCCCAGAATGTACCACCACCGCACCAGTTCCCGTCATCTTCTGCTTATCAGGGAGCATATCCGTATCCACCACCATGGTACGGAATGAATACACAGGGACAGCACGATCTGAGCAGGGCGGTGGATAGATTCCTAAAGTTGAAGCCTTCATCATTCACAGGTAAGACGGGGAAACCATTGTGGCCAGCACAGTGGGTTGCAGAGATGGAGAAGAATTTCTGACTGATGACTTGTACCGAGGATGAAAAGGTCCTATTTGCCACTCACATGCTAAAAGAAGATGCAAATGCTTGGTGGAATTCTACACGGGTATACCTGGAGACGAAGCATACACAGGTTGATTGGGAAGTGTTCAAGGTTGCCTTCTTCGATAAGTATTTTCCGAAGAGCTTCAGAGATCAGATGGAGAAGGAGTTCCTTAATCTACAACAGTCTCAGTCGACTGTGGATGCTTACCAGCAGAGGTACGAAGAGTTATTTTTCTTCACACCGGCAAGTATGCAAGAGGAAGAGACCAAGACACGTAGGTTCACCATGGGACTACGTGGAAGCATCAGAGAGCACATCTTGGGTCTGGACAAGAATATCTATAACGAGGCTGTGCAGGTTGCGAGGGTGATAGAGTCCAGTCAGCGGGACAGCTTCTTCGCTCAGAACTAGGGAGTGAGACCCGCTATTGAGAGTTCTGGTGGCGGTAACAATAGACCCTTCCGCCCATACAGGGCTCAGACCGCTACAGTGCCTGCTAGGAACAACACGGCACCACCTGTGCCACAGAGCGCCGGATTTAACCTGAATATCAAATGTTTCAATTGTTAGCAAGTGGGTCATATAGCAAGGACCTGCACTCTACCTAGGAAGCAACCTCCCCAGCAAGGAAAAGTATATGCGGTCACCACTGAAGAGGCAGCCGTATCACCTGATGTGGTCACTGGTACGACTCTATCCCTTACTATTTGGCTTACTATTTTCATTGTGTGTATGCGCATGTAGAACTAAGGGATAATAAAATTTCCAAGAATTGTAAATGTAGCTGGTATACCTGCCAGAGTACTATTTGACTCTGGGGCCACGCACTCCTTTGTTTCTATTTCCTTTGGAAAGCGAATGGAGTTACCAATCAAGCACTTGAACCCAAGCTTGATAGTTCGCTCTCCACTAGGAGTTGAAGTGGCTTTAACTGAATATTATGGACCATGTACTGTATGTATTGAGGGTCGAGACTTAGAAGCAAGCCTGGTACTACTCGAGATGGCAGACTTTGATGTCATCTTGGGAATGGATTGGCTAGGCCATCATTCAGCTACCCTGTTATGTAGTGAAAGGAAGCTTGTGCTTACAGACAAAGAGGGAAAAGAGTATAGCTTCGCTGGGACCAAGTTACCTAGGAAGCAGAAGCTGATCCTCTCCGCCCTAAAAGCTAAAAGATGCTTAGAGAAAGGGGGAGTGGGGTATCTACTATCGATAGTTGATATCACGGCGGAGTCCCAAAAGATGGAAGATATAGACGTGGTGCGGGAGTTCCCAGATGTATTTCCAGAGGAGCTTTCGGGTCTGCCATCGGACAGGGCTACGGAGATTGTAATAGACCTTATGCCAGGTTCGGTGCCAGTGTCTAAAGCACCATACAGGATGGCCCCTACCGAGTTAAAGGAGTTGAAGACCCAATTACAAGAATTGTTGGATAAGGGTTTCATACGACCGAGCATATCGCCTTGGGGAGCACCGGTATTATTTGTCAAGAAGAAGGATGGAAGTGTAAGGCTATGCATTGACTACCGTGAACTGAACAAGTTGACAATCAAGAACCGGTATCCTTTGCCTAGGATCGATGATTTTTCGATCAGTTACAGGGTGCAAAGGTTTTCTCAAAGATCGATCTCCGATCGGGGTATCATCAACTGAAGATCAAGGCCGGAGATATTCCGAAGACTGCTTTCAGGACAAGGTATGGGCATTATGAGTTTCTAGTTATGTCTTTCGGGTTGACCAATGCTCCAACGTCGTTCATGGAACTGATGAACCGAGTGTTTCATGATATGTTGGACACTTCGGTCATCGTATTCATCGATGACATATTGGTCTACTCAAAGGACATGGAGGCTCATACAACACATTTGAGGGCAGCCCTACAACGGTTGAGACAGGAGAAGCTTTATGCTAAGTTCAAGAAGTGTGAGTTTTGGCTGAAGGAAGTGGCTTTCTTGGGCCATGTAGTATCTAGAGACGGTATCAAGGTTGATCCAAGTAAGATAGCTGCTATAGTAGGATGGGAAGCATCAAAATCTATTGCGGAGATTCGTAGTTTCCTTGGGTTAGCTGGTTATTATAGAAGGTTCGTGGAAGACTACTCCAGGATCGCTGTTCCACTCACCAGATTGATCAAGAAAGGGGAGAAATTCATATGGACAGATGAGTGCAAGAAGTGCTTTCAGACTTTGAAGTCAAGACTAGTCTCTGCACCTATCTTGACCATCCCAGAACCAAGCGTACCGTTTACTTTATATACGGATGCTTCAGGGTTGGGAATTGGGTGTGTATTGATGCAAGGAGAACAGGTGATTGCTTACGCATCAAGACAGTTAAAAGAGCATGAAAAGAACTATCCTACGCAGGATTTGGAGTTAGCAGCGGTTATACATGCAATCAAGACTTGGAGACACTACTTATACGGTGAGAAGTTTCAGATTAAGTCAGATCACAAGAGCTTAACTTATCTTTTCACTCAGAAGGATCTGAATATGAGACAGAGGAGATGGCTGGAATTGTTAAAAGATTATGATTGTGACATCCAATACCATCTGGGCAAAGCAAATGTTGTGGCTGACGCCTTAAGCAGAAAGTGGGCATCGAAACCTAAGGCCGGGCCAAGTACAAATGCTGCATTGTGTGCTGCAGCCTCAAGTTTAGTGGAAATTGATGAAGAACATATTATAGAGACTGCAGAAGATCCAGTTGAGCAAGGCTTGATTCATAAGTTCACCATGATGTTCGCCGCTTTGAAGATCTCACCGGATCTAGTCGATGAAGTCAAAATAGCAATCCTACAAGATCCACATCTCAAGACAGTGCAAGAAGACCTAGTGAAGGGTACGAACAATCCTGACTTTACCTTGGATTCAGACAAGGTACTCAGGTATCGTGGACGGTTATGTATACCTGAGAGTGAAGATTGCAATATCAGAGATCGAGTTATGACTGAAGCTCATTACACTCCATATTCGGTACATCCAGGAAGTACCAAAATGTACCATGATTTAAGAAGACTATATTGGTGGAGGGGTATGAAAGCAGATATAGCTCGTTTCGTGTTCCAATGTCTGAATTGTCAGCAAGTTAAAGCAGAAAGGCAGAGACCCGCAGGTTTATTACAGCCATTACCAGAACCTGCATGGAAGTGGGATTGCATTACTATGGATTTCGTCACTGGCCTACCTTTGACACCAAGGTCAGTGGATGCAGTTTGGGTTATAGTCGACCGACTCACCAAGACATCTCGATTTATTGAGGTCAGACCTCAGTATACCATGGAGAAACTGACCAAGTTATATGTTGATAATATAGTCAGACTTCATGGCGTCCCAGAGAGTATAGTATCTGACAGAGATCTCCGTTTTACATCAAAGTTCTGGGAAGGATTACAGAAAGCTATGGGAACAAAGTTGAAGTTCAAGTATAGCTTTTCACCCTCAGACAGACGGACAATCAGAATGGACTATTCAAATTTTAGAGGATATGCTTCGAGCTTGTGCATTAGACTTCAAGGGAGCGTGGGATGAGAAGCTATCACTTATCGAGTTCGCTTACAACAACAGCTATCAAGCTACAATTCAGATGGCCCCATATGAAGCACTCTATGGGAAGAAGTGTCGTACACCTCTGCTATGGAATGAGGTGGGAGAAAGAAGAATTGTAGGACCGGAGTTTGTTGAAGAAACTTGTCGAGTGATTGATCAGATCAAGGAAAGAGTAAAGACAGTTCAAGTTCGACAGAAGCACTATGCGGATAATCGACGTCGAGATCTAGAGTTTGTAGTGGGTGACAAAGTATTCTTGAAGATATCATCGGTGCGAGGTCTGAAATGGTTTGGTAAGAAGGGGAAGCTATGCCCCAGGTATGTGGGACCATACGAGATATTGGCTAGACGTGGTAACGTAGCATATCAATTGGCTCTACCACCATCTATGTCAAGTGTCCATAATGTGTTTCATGTATCATTATTGAAAAAGTATGTCAGAGATCCATCGCACATCTTGACAGCAGACCCCCCAGACTTGACTGAAGACTTAACATTTGAAGTGGTGCCTGTAATGCTCTCAAGCCGAAAGGTACAGCAACTTCGAACTAGGGATATTCATTATGTGAAGGTGCATTGGAGAAGCCAAAAATGTCGAAGAAATTACTTGGGAAGAGGAGAGCGCAATGAGGAAGGAGTATCCGAATCTTTTCGATGATCAAGGTACGTTCAAATTTCGAGGCCAAAATTTCTTTTAAGGGTGGGGGAGTTGTGAGACCTACATGCAAATTTTGGGACAAAATTTCTTTTAAGGGTGGGGGAGTTGTAAGACCCGCACTCCGTTAACCCGGTCTAAACCTTGGTTTTATGTCGTAGCAGGTCTTCCGATCATCACCGGGCTAGACGAGACGAGCGGATGACAAACAGGTACAAAATCAGATCAAAGACGGTCAAATAATCATCATTTTATGTTGACCGGTCGTACCGGTATTGGTACCAGTCGACCGGTCAGCTCTGCGGCTGACTACGGAGATCCAGAATTAGATCTTTGCGGGTCCCACTTTCCTGATTTCGGATCCTAAGACCTTCCTAATCCTAATAGGGTTACAAAACCCTAATTATAGCCTATAAATACACCCTTAAACCTCCTCAAATCCTTTCCATTGTCTCTCACAAACCCTAGAGAGGAGAAGGAGGTTGGAAAGGAGAGAAGGGTATGAAGAAGAAGAAGGTGCCGCCATTACCGTTCGACGACGCTCACGTTACGCCAGTCAACGGTAAGTGTTTTAACCACTCTTCTTACCCTATGACTCTAGAATAGCGGTATGGGTGGATCAATACCTTGTGAAATAGGTATTGATCTAAAACCCTAACTGGACCTTAAAACCCTAAGTTTCCGTCAAACCTTAGATTCGAGTTCCGAGATGATATTCTTTGAAATAAGACTCGAGTGAGTTGGGGATAACTCTAACTCAAAGATTAGACTTAGAATGGATAGGAGAAACCCTGGAAATCCATAGGGATCGATCGGCGACAGTCGAAAAACCAAGTATATGGTCTTCCAGAGACATAGCGGTCGACCATACCGGTTGCTAGTCTGCTCACAGAGCTGCAACCGGTATGTTGCGACCGGTCAGGTCTGAAAGGCTGGTTTTGGACTTTGTTGGTTTCCGACCAACGTGAAACCCTAAGAAAACTATTCTAATGAAACCCTAATATTATGTAGGACTTTGTGACTTTCCGTTTGGATCTTGCGACGTGGAGCAAGCTAACAAACGAGCGTCAGATAAGGGAATCTGACCTTAACCTAATAATTAATAGACAGTAAGTCGATGTTAATCACCTGATTATGTATGATGTGATGTTTGTGCATATTCACATGCCATCTTTTATTTTCAGTTATTATTATTGTTCATGCATTGATAGGACGTGATTGTTATGCATGTGATTGTTTTTCGTTAGTGTGTGGAGTGGGGCATGGGCCTGAGATCGCTCCTCACATTAGCACTTTTTGTAGTATTCTGTCTTAACATGCTTGGTACGGGTGGGGCATCAGGGGAAGGTTGTGGTACGGTGGTCTCCGATGTTGATGCTGGCCTGGCCATGGTTATGTGGCACTATGGTCTCCGAGGTCGACGATGGCTTGTCCACGATGCTTTAGCTCTATCTCTATGCCGTAGGGAGTTATGTTGTGATAGGGTCTACCTGCGTATTGTTTCTATCCTAGTGGGTTAGTTGCGGATAGGGCATCAGGGGAGGTGTGGGAATGCCTTAGCTCTATCTCTATGCCGTAGACGGCTGTACTGGGATAGAGCGTATATTGATGACATATAGGATTGGTTAGTTGCAAGCCCAGTTTGCGAGCCCTGGCCAGTAGGCGCTTAGGTACTGGTATGGGTAGAGCATCAGGGGAGGTACGGGGGTATCTTAGTTCTATCTCTATTCCATGATGGGTGCATGTGGGTCAATGGGGGTGTGATCCATGAGGTGCCACACACTAGTGTATAGATGTGCGGGGGCCACCAAACCTTTCTATAGCACATTGCAAACTTAAAACCAGACCACAGCATAAAATGGTTGTTACTCATGCATAATATTGTGAAACTGTCTGATTGTCTTACTGAGCTAAGTTGTGAGCTCACCCTTTGTATATATACATGTTTTTAGATGTTGATGCAGGTTACACTGTGGATGACTACATGAACGCTTCGACTTATGGTGGTGTTGCTGCGTTGGATGTACAGGCAGGAGAGGACGAGCATGACGCTTCATGCGAGTGCCCTTTCTGCGTGTATCTTTGATTTGACTTTTATTTTCATTATTTTCGATTGGATTAAAGAGATGTAATGGTATTATGTTTTATGTTTGGAGTTGAATAATTGGATACTTATTTAATTTATCAATAGATACTCAGTTCATTCTATTTTAAAAACTTCCGTTGTACTATTTATATTCTGATTGTGGTTATGTGTAATGGTTTGTATGAGTGGACACGGCCTATTCGAGATCTTGGTGTGAACCGTTGGTTCAATGACGGTTCACTCACACCATTCTGGTTGGATCAGAATTGGGGTGTGACACTATGTGTCCTCAAGGATTCACTTCCTATGAGGATGCTAACGACGCTTGAAACTTTTTGACGGATCTCTTTGAAAAAACAAGAGAGTAGGAGTCTGTGCAGGAGACAGATCGCACCCAAAAAGGTAAATGTTACTTTGTCGATGGCATAGTAGCTAAAGAGGCATACTTAGATAGCCTTATCAAAAGGATATAAGCTTTAGTTCCTAAAGGCCCTATCCAAAAGCAAGTCCTAATGTGCAACTGGTGTCAAACTCCTGGACACACAGTAGAGGAATGCCCTTCACAGGGAAATTCTCAGAATGCTAATGTAAGTGCACTGTACAATCAGTATAGCAACACTTACAACCCAGGATGGAGAAATCATCCAAATTTCTCCTGGAACCAAGGGAACCGTGTGGATTCACCCTAATTTTCAAATCAAGGTCCTCCCGATCACACTAGGCCATATGCTCCCCCTATACCTAATTTTGTTACCCAAGGTAATTTTCAGTAATCCCCTGGGTTTTTTAACACGGGTGAGCCGGTCAGACTCAGTGAGTTAGGGAAGAATGTGGCAGCTCTAATGGCAGGGCATACCAGTATGGAGAGGACACTTACCCAATTGGTTATCCTAATGTGTAAAAAGAACAAGGGTATTCTGCCCAGCCAACCAGAGACCAACCCACGCCATCACCCACACCAAATAGGTCAAACCCTCAAGTGAATGGCATAGAGAGTCAATCAGGGTCCTCCAAACAATGCAATGCAGTCCATGCATTACGGAGTGGCCAAGAGTACCTATGGGATGAAGCACCAAAGAACAAACCTACAGTTGCTCCCGTTAATATTCCCCAATCTGAGGCAGCCACTAAGCCTCTTTCTTCAGGTTCGTCTGATGTACCTGAAAGACCCAAAGAGACTGTCCCGGATAGAGTTTTTACTCCACCAGCTCCATTCCCTAATAGGTTGGTAAACCAAAAGAAGACTGCTTTAGTTGATAAAATTTTAGAGGTCTTCAAACAGGTAGAATTGAATATCCCACTTTTGGATGCAATTGACCAAATTCCTATTTATGCAAAAGTCATTAAAGACTTATGCACACAAAATAGGATTAGTCAAATTCCTAAAAAGGTATTCTTGGCTGCACATTTAAGTTTCCTTCTGAACCATCCTGTGGCAGCCAAATACAAGGACCCTGACTGTCCTACCATCTCTTGCATCATAGGCAACACTTTTATTGATCATGCTCTGTTAGACTTAGGTGCAAGTGTGAATCTTCTACCTTACCATGTTTACCAACAATTAGGATTGAGAAAGTTGAAACCAACGTCCATCTCACTTCAACTAGCTGATCGCTCTGTAAAAACTCCTAAAGGAATGGTAGAGGATGTTTTGTTAAAAGTAGGAGAATTTCTTTTTCCTGTGAATTTTATTGTTTTAGAAATACATCCTGTCTCCAATAGGGATCAAATCCCTATCATTTTAGGGAGACCATTTCTGGCTACAAGCAATGCACTGATAAAT
Organism: Protea cynaroides; assembly: GCA_028583415.1. Taxonomy (NCBI): domain Eukaryota; kingdom Viridiplantae; phylum Streptophyta; class Magnoliopsida; order Proteales; family Proteaceae; genus Protea; species Protea cynaroides. The sequence goes on along the minus strand of CM053268.1, from coordinate 18,314,551 downwards.
TGCAGGAACGGTCTCATGAAACTGTCATTTGGTAACCAAACTGTTGATTTAAATGTATTTAGGCTGGGTAAGCAACCGAATGAGGAAGTACATATGCTCCAAGAATTCCCTGACCATGTAGAGACCACTTTTGACATTGACTTTGACTCGAAATTCTTGCAGTGTATGGAAGCATTGGGAGGAATAACGGATACTTTCTCATCAGAGGCATGGAGTATCCATACACCTGTGGAACTTCTAGGACCTCTATCCGCTTCCAATCTTAAGCCCTCAATGGTTGAACCACCTAGCTTAGAATTAAAGGAGTTACCATCCACTCTGAAGTATGCCTTCCTAGGACCTGACTAGACTCTTCCTGTTATTATTGTATCTGATTTAACTTCTAATCAGGAAGAAGAGTTAGTCAAACTCTTACAAAATCACAAGGAAGCCTTAGGTTGGACTGTGGCTGACATCAAAGGTATTAGTCCGTCTATTGTTTAGCATCATATACACCTTATGGAAGATACCAAACCCTCAAGGGAACCTCAGAGATGGGCAAATCCTGTGATGAAGGAAGCCATTAAGAAAGAGATTCTAAAGTGCTTAGCTCTTGGGATCATATATCTCATATCTGACAGTGAGTGGGTAAGTCCGGTACATATGGTACCAAAGAAGTCAGGAGTCACTGTAGTTGCTAATGCTGACAATGAATTGATTCCAACCCATATCCAAATGGGGTGGAGAGTGCATAGGCTATAGAAAGCTGAATACGACAATGTAGAAGGATTACTTCCCTTTGCCTTTCATTGACCAAATGTTAGAGAGGTTGGCCGGACATGAATACTATTGCTTCTTAGATGGATACTCCGGTTACAATCAAATCCCCATTGCCTTAGATGACCAACACAAGACCACTTTCACATGCCCCTACGGAACCTATGCTTATCGACGTATGCATTTTGGGCTATGCAATGCCCCTGCCACTTTTCAAAGGTGCATGATGAGCATCTTCTCAGATATGGTAAAGCAATATTTAGAAGTATTTATGAATGATTTTTCTGTACATGGGTCTACTTTTTCTGATTGCCTACATAATCTTTCCTTAGTTCTTGTCCGGTGTACGAAGAAAGATTTAGTTTTAAATTGGGAGAAATGTCACTTTATGATAAAACAGGGCATAGTGTTGGGTCACATCATTTCCAAAGATGGGATCATGGTTGATAGAGCCAAAGTAGAATTGATTGAAAAGCTACCTGTTCCAAAAAATCTGTTAAGGACATTCGCTCCTTTCTAGGACATGCCGATTTCTATCGGAAGTTCATTAAAGATTTTAGACAAATTGCTTGTCCTCTTACCTCTTTGCTTGCTAAAGACCAGCTCTTTGATTTTAATGATGCCTGTCTTGATAGTTTTAATCAACTCAAAAAAATTTTGACCACTGCCCCCGTTATTCAGGCACCCATATGGACAGAGCCCTTTGAGCTTATGTGTGATGCTTCTGATTTTGCATTAAGAGCTGTCCTTGGGCAACAGATCAATAAGTTATCACATGTAATTTGTTATGCAAGTAGGACTTTAAACAATGCATAGCTTAATTACACCACCACTGAAAAGGAACTCTTAGTTGTTGTATTCGCTTTAGAGAAATTATGTGCCTACTTGATAGGATCCCATGTCATTGTGTATACGGATCATGCCGCTCTCAAGCATCTCTTGCAGAAAAAGGATGCCAAAGCTCGTCTCATTGGATGGGTTTTGCTTTTATAATAGTTTGACTTAGAGATTAGGGATAAACCAGGAATAAAAAATCTGGTTGCTGACCACTTATCCCGACTGCCTAATTCTTTGACTGTCGATTCACCAGTCAACGAGTTTTTCTCAGATGAGCAGTTGTTTGCAGTATCTAGTGAACCTTGGTTCACTAATATTGTAAATTACTTGGTAACGGATGCGACCCCTTCCCATTGGTCTGCCCAGGATAGGTATAGATTCCATTCCCCAGTCAAGTACTATCTTTGGAACGATCCATATCTGTTCAAAACTTACCCTGATCAGATTATCAGGAGATGTGTACCTGACCATGAACAACAATCTGTGCTGTCTTATTGTCATGATCAGGCATGTGGTGGCCACTTTGGGCCAAATAAGACTGCGGCCAAGGTTTTACGTCTGGATTCTACTATCCTAGTTTTTTTAAGGATGCCTTTAATTACTGTAAGACATGCCCTTCTTGTCAGTTTTTAGGCCACATTACCAAGCGGAATATGATGCCACTAAACCCAATTCTGGTGGTTGAAGTTTTTGATGTTTGAGGCATCGATTTTATGGGTCCGTTCCCAAAGTCTTTTGGGAATGAGTATATCTTGTTAGCTGTGGACTACGTGTCCAAATGGATAGAAGTTGTTTCTACTAAGACCAATGACCACAAGGTAGTCATTAAATTTTTAAAGGAGAATATATTATCCCGATTTGGTACCCCTCGAGCTATCATTAGCGATAGGGGAAAACACTTATGTAACAAACCATTTGAGGTCCTTGTTCGAAAATATGGTATTACCCATAAATGGCAACCCCTTACCACCCTCAGACTAGTGGACAGGTTGAAGTGTCCAATCGACAAATCAAGTAAATTTTGGAAAAAACTGTCAATCCTACTAGTAAGGATTGGTCCATTCGCCTCATAGATGCTTTGTGGATTTATAGAACTGCTTTCAAGACCATTCTTGGTCAATCCCCTTACCGTATGGTGTACGAAAAGTCTGCCATCTACCAGTCGAATTAGAACATCGGGCATTTTAGACAATTAAGAAATTAAATTTTGATTTGTCAGATGCTATCACTCATAGAGGACTCCAGCTCTCTGAGTTGGATGAATTGAGAAATGATGCCTACGACAGTGCCCGCATCTATAAAGACAAGACCAAGACTTATCATGACAGACATATCCTTCGAAAGTCTTTCACCCCTGGCGACAAGGTTTTGCTTTATAATTTTCGATTACATATTTTTCTTGGTAAACTTAGATCTCGTTGGGAGGGCCCTTATATTGTTCAAAATATTTTCTCATCAGGTGCAATTGAGATTTTAAATCCAGGTACAGGTGCAACCAGCAAAGTGAATGGCCAACGTTTGAAGCCATTTTTGGAGCTTCCACACGACTCCACTGAAGAGGTCATGGATCTCCATGAGCCTTTTTACACTGATCCTTGATTCAGGGAGTTTTTTGTTCCCCTTGTCCTTGTCTTTTATTTTTCTGTATATATTGAGGACAATGCATGATTTAAGTATGGGGGAAGGATTGAGATTTCATTAAAAAAATAAATTTTGAGCTTTCATTGTAAATTTTAACTTTTTAACTTTGGTTTTTGGGAAAGTCAATCACTATTTCTATGATTTTGACACAAAAGAGGAAAGAGAAAGAGACCTACGAAACTATCACATACGAAGTAATGAAACCCTATGTGAGGATAGTACTTAGGCTGTATTTTGATATGAGAATTAAGTTAGAAAATACATTTTACCTCTCCTGAAGGGATGAATATTTTATGGTTATAGTTGATAATTTCAACCTTTGAATAAAGCTGAGATCTCTTTGTACTATAAAAAAATCATAATAAGAAAATAATAATATAAGAGTTTTTTTGTTCTTGGAACTATACAGGACATTTCACCTCAAGAAGCGAGGTGTCTTGATTGAAATTCCTTGGATACAGCTCTTGTTAAAAAAAAGAAGTACTCTTTAGCATCAATGTCTTTAAAGATATATGCCAAAAGCGAAGCTACATAGTAACATGGGAATGCATAACCACCTGCACTTCTCAAGTCAATTATAGTGGAGTAGCCAATTGTAGTGGAGTAGCTTAAAGAGGAAGAAAGAAAGAAAAAAAAAATACAAGTGTTGAAAGCTATTCTTGGGTCTTGATTAGCAGTATGTTACAAAGGGTTCACCCTAAGGAGAGATATGTTTGGAAGATATAACAAGGTTTTCTAATTGAGATGCAATCTTAGTGTTTGAATCATATGAGGTAGCAAAGTTCAAGTGTGGGGGTTTCTATGTTTTCTTGACCCCAAGTTGAGTGTCTTTGTGTGTGTGCTCTCTTTCCTTAATACCAAAATTAAAATTTGAAATTTCTATATGAATTTTGTGTTCTGAAAATACTCACGAGACACAACTCAACCACTAGGGTTAACCTAGGGGTTTAAAGGCTTGTTACACGTGCTAAGTGCAATCGTGATTCCTACGAAAGTGAGTTAGGATTTTATTTTATTTTTATATTTTTCTTTGCTCGAGACTAGCAAAGCTCAAGTGTGGGGGAATCTGATGAACACATTTTATGTGTGAATTTAAGACATAAAATATACATCTCTTATTCTATTTATGATGTTTCTCGGGTATTTAATGTTGATTTTATGTTTGTTGGGTGTAGGTGAAAGAATTGAGAAATTTGAGTTTGAAAAGATCATTTTATGAATTTTTGGTGATCATGTCCAGTTAACTCACCTAATCAACTCAGCAGTCGGGCATAAGATGAATTTTATGAGGAGAGCCATGAATTTTGTGTATAAGATCAGCCTTGGACCAAGTCAAAGAGTAGCCCAATCTCATGTGAAAGATTCTATTCTCTTGAGAAAATATTCTTTAGTTATTTGAAATCAAATTTACAAGATTGACATGGCATGGAAGAATGGAAAGCTCTAATTGATTATGAAAGTTTTCAAGAAGAGAAAATAATGCTAAAGATATGATGAGTTGGTGCAAGATTTTTTTTTACTCAAGAATCGTCCACATACAATGAACCTACAAGATTGGAATTTGGTTACCAAAATTATCTCCACAAAATCTCTTGTAATCCAATTGTAAAGATTGACTGTGATCTTTACTCACTTGTATATATATGTGATGCTCAGCAATAGAAAATCATCCAAGAATTTTATTATGAGTTTTTTTTTAGTTTTGAGAAATTATGAGAGAGTTTGAGATTCTTAATTTTTTTCTTTTCAAGTTGTGTTCTTCTTGCTTAAGTTTATTTTTATTTATTTATTTTTTAAGTTTTAATTTCAGATTTAGAACTCTGTAGTAGGGTAGATAAATATAGGTTGTACCCCATTACTAATTTAATTTAGGGGAGAAGGCTCCCTTTGTAATCGTTTACACATCGTCTTGGAGTGACAACAAGACGACGAGCAACGACAGAGAAATCTTCTATCGAGATAAGTTTTTCTTATATTCTTTTACTTTTAATTTCGGTCCTTTCTTGCAATAGATCTGTGTTACTTTATGGTTAGTGGTTTCGTAAATTTTCGTACCGTTATGAATGGTTATCATTGTTTTTATTGCTTGATTAATTTTTATTTGAAGTGATTAGGGTGTTAATTCAATCAAATCCCTTTGATATGCTTTGTTTTATTTGAGTTAGGATAATAGCAATTCCTCCCTGAGATCGACCCGTTACTGCACGATACCGTGCACTTGCAGTTACATACATATTTAATTCACATCATTAGCATTTCAGAGTACTTGATCGAGATGTTGCCAGGTTGGCAAGTGATGTTTCTCATTTGGTAGTACGCAGAGGGTAAATGTAAATGTAACCTTCATTTCAAGGTCAAACTAGTAATTATACTTAATTTTAAAATTTTTTAATTTATAATATGAAGAGTAAAACTATAAATTAACAATTTTAGTGATTTTCGTCAGTTATGTGGACCTAGGTGATGTTTTTGCAATCTTGTGGGTGTAGATGATGTTAACAATCCTTGATGGGGTGTAGATGAAATTTTTTCTTTAAAGAATGATGTGATGGATGCTAAAAGATTCGGTAATAGGATTATAGTCATCAAGCTGGTTTTGGAGAAAGAGGTTACCAATATAATTAGCTCTTATACACCCAAAGTAGGATTGGATGCAAGTAGTAAACTACAATTTTAAGAACACGTGGATGGATTAGTGTAATGTTTTAGAAAAGAGAAAAGATTATAATAAGGGGTGATCGGAATGGACATGCAATGAGAGATCATAAAAGTTATGAAGGTGTACATGAAAGATATGGTTTTGGAGTGAGGAGTGAAGAAGGCATTTCAATTTTAGATTTTTTTATGGCTTATGATTTATCCATTGTAAACACATACTTCGAAAAGATAGATGAGCATTTAGTTACTTTCAAAAGTTGGTATTATAGTAGTCAAATAGATTTCTTCCCAACTAGAAGGTCATATAAGTTTTTAGGTAAGAATTGTAAGGTTATACAAAGAAAGAGCCTAAGCACACAACATAGATTATTGGTCATTAATATGTGTTTCATTACGCTAAATCATAAGAAAGATTAGATTTTTTGCCCTTGGATAAAGTAGTGGAATGTAAAAGGAGATACCTTGAAAGCTTAAATTGATAATGTGGTCAAATAAAGATAGCAGGACTTTAAGGGAAACACTAATACAATGTGGAATGAAATAATTGCATGTATTAAGAAAGTTGCTAAAGATGACTGTGTATTAAAAGGAAAACATCATTCCCCTAAGGAGTCTTAGTGGTGGGGTGATGATGTTCAAGCAGCCATTAGAGCTAAGAAATATAGTTTTAAGGCATGACAAAAGACTAAGGATATAGAGGATCTAAGAAGGTATAGACTTGCTTGAAATGAAACCAACGTTATGGGGAAAGTAAAGATGAAGAAATATGATGATTTTTATAATAATCTGAATATAAAGGAAAGGAAAAAAAAAAGCTATCTATAAAATAGCTAAGATAAAGAAAACGAGAAGTAGAGATTTAGACCATATTAGATATTTTAAAAGTGCAGCTAGTAGAATTATAGTAAAAAATAAAGACATTAAAGAGATATAGAACAATTATTTCTATACTTATTAAATAAAGGCATTTCAAGTAATAGTGTCCCAGAATGCTTCATTACCCATCAAAACACCACAAGTCGTAGGTATATATGAAAAAATATGGTGTTAGAAGTAAAAAAGGTTTAAGGAGGATGAATGTAGTAAAGCCCCAAGCCCAAATGAGGTCCCAATAGAAGTATGAAAGAACCTAGGAATCTATGTTGGCAGACCAAGCTGTTCAATAAGATTACGAGTACAAGAAAATTTTCAGATGAATGAAAGAGAATTGTGGTTCCTATTTATAAAGAAAAGTCAGAGTTTCAACAACTACAAAGGCATAAACTAATTAGTCACATAATAAAACTATGGGAGAGAGTTATTGACACTCGCAAGAAATAATAAACTACTATTAAAAAGAGTCAATTTGATTTTATGTCAGGTAGACCCAAGATAGAAACTATTTACTTACTTAAGGACTTATGGAAAGATTTAAAGAAAGCAAGAATGACCTCCAAATATGATCTTTATTGACTTAGAAAAAGTTTATGACAGAATCCCTAGAGTTAATCTGACTAATACTAGAGAAGAAAAGAATTTCAAACAAATATTTGAACATAGTCAAGGATATGTATCATAATGTGTTGATTAGTGTGAGAACCATGGGGATCAAAGTAGTGAATTCTCAAATACAATTGTGTTACATCAATGATCAGCTTTAAGCTCTTATTTATTTACCCTTATTATGGATGTTTTGACCAGAGACATTCAAGACGAAGTTATTTGGTGTATGCATTTTACTGATATTGTTTTGGTGAATGAGACAAAAGCAGAGATTAATGCCAAGTTAGAGTTATGGAGATTAATATTGGAATCAAAAGGTTTTAAGATAAATGAAATGATGGTGGAGTATAAGGTGTGTAACTTTAATCACATAAAGATGAATAAGGAGATGGTGAAAATTGATGAGAAAGAAATACTGTAAAATGATTAGTTTAGGTATCTAGGTTCAAATCATAAATAAAGAATGTAATATAGAGGATGATGTTTCGCAGATAATTAAAATAGGAAAAATTTCACGTACACTCCAATAAGTATTGCTAACATCATATTCCATCCACAATTTGGAAAATCCTCACTTTTCACCCAAAATCTTTGCACCGTTAATCAAAGAAGCCCACCCCATTAACAAATTCCCGTTAGATGCTGATGTTAGCTGAAATTGAACATTTGATGGACAATACTACCCTTAGAGTAAAGTGAAAAGATAATTTTATCCTCTTTTCAATTTTTACCCTACCCCCCAAATCGTATTCTTTTGATAACAGTAAAAAAAACCCTCGAATCCTCTAACCTGTTCTTCTTTGCCAATGATGGTGCAACTCTTCTTCTTCCCCAACCACGGTTCAGCTCTTCTTCTTTGTCTCCTCCAATCTATTCTTCTTCGGCGACCACCATTTCATCTTCGGCGACCACGATTTCATCTTCTTTTCTGCATCTATTATTGGAGTTTCAATATCTTCTGAACTTTTTCTCTAGAAAACCGATTCCAGCTCAGTTTTCCCACTATTCGAATGCAATGCAACATCAAGGTATCAAACACCAGTGAAATCGAGAATAGCAGAGTTCACGCTTTACAATAAGGGTTTCGTGACGAAGATGGTGCTTGATTTCCACCTGATTGAAAAAGACAACGATTTAAACCTCGATGAAATGAAGATAGCTACCATTTTCTTTCTTTTTAACGTTCAAAGTAAGATAAACAACATAAAATTGCAAGAAAAATTGGATACAGTCATTGCTTATTGTCGAATCCGTAAGTGTACGGGTCGTGCAAATAATATAGTGATAAGTCGAGTATCGTTTCCACAGGGAGAATGTTCAATTATCAAACCTAATTAATTCTCTCTATTATTTAGACAACTGAATTACCAAGATTAATAATTAATAAGTAGATTATGAAACCAAAGATTAATGACACAAGTACTAGGATTTGAACTTCCTCAATTAAATTATGCTTAATCAAATCAGACTTATTGAATACATTTTTGTTGATGCAACGATCAATTCCCTAAGATATTCTGTTATCTCTTTCAAGAATAACAAATTATGATAGTATTAGTCCTTCATCTATTTTCATGTTTGCAGGATTCTAATACAAACTCATTAAGTTCATTAGAATTATAACAAAGATCACAATAGTGAGCTCTTATTTTTTTGAAAGCATTCAACTAAGGACTGATATTTTATGAAATAATATCAATCTTCCGCTTTCGCTCTATCAATTGATACCTTGAGACATGTAATTAATGATCAATTAATCACATGTAATTTTTTAAAAATACTAGATTGTATAAAACATGATCATTCAAAAGTCAAGGGTTTAATCAGCACAATTTCAATGAATCCATCCTAATTCTAGAATAAGAAATCTAATAATTCATTATTGACAATTCTAAAACATATACAAAGGGATTACAGAGATGAAGGGATGAACTTGTTTTGGGAATAGACGAAGCTTGAATCTAGGATTTTTCTCTAGTCTTCTATCTCCATCCTTGACGAACTCTCCACCTCCAACGTGCCTTGCAGCCCTTTCTATGAATAGCTCCTCTTGCTCTCTGCATTTTTCTTCTTTTCTTATTCTTAATTTATAAGTTTTCAGTCGCTTAAAATCAACCTTTTACAATCTTGCAACTTACCCAATTTGTTGGAGAATGTTGATTTTAAGACCGATTTTAGTCAATTATCTTCTAGACCAATTAAGAATATAATACCAAGCTTTGAGCTGTCTTGACACCTCTAATTCAGTCCTTATCCAATTCAAAAATCTACCAAATAATCAATAATTAAATAAATTAATAAAATACCTAAAACGTTAATTAAATTAAACTAAATGTCTTAGAAAACTTGCAAAATTAAAATAAATATGATCAAGAATGTACTATATAATTTTACATATCAGTCATTCAGAGATCGTATGGGATCTCTACATATGCCTCAATATCAGTGATTTTCTTGCTATTTAAAAAATAGTTTCAAAGTTTCCTATCATACAAGATTGTTCTCAGAGTCGTACTACTCTGACACATAAAATGATAGAGAAAAGAGAAATCTAAGTTTTTTGACAAGAAATCCGCCAATAATCTCCAAGAGAGACTAAGGCAAAACCCCCAGAGAAACCTAAGCTTACTACTGTTCGTGAAGTCTGATAATTCCAACCAGAAAAAGTAATTCTGAGAATTTTAAGAACTTGAATGAAAATTCACCTGAACGCCGTTTTTCTGGCAATGAAAAGGAGAGCAATGTGTAGACGAGTGCAAATAGAGGGGAGAAGGATGACGGAGAGAGGAAAGAGAGGGGAGCACATAGAATAACCTCATGGCGGAGCTTGAATGCCAGAGCTTAGATGCCGCCACAAGAAAGATCGACTTCCACAGTCGCACAATGCAGATGGGACTCCAACATTAGGGCTTGGGTGAGAGTGAAAAGGAAAGAGAGAAAGAGTAAATGTAAGGTTCATTACAAAGTCAAAATAGTAATTCTACTTAATTTTAAAAAATTTCAATTTATAATATGAAGGGTTAAACTGTATATCAACAATTTAAGTGATTTTCATCAATTAAGTGGGTGTGGTTGATGATTTTCCAAATCTGTGGGTGGTAGATGATGTTAGCAATACTTCTTGGGGTGTATGCGAAAATTTTTCATTAAAATAAGATGGATGAAGTGGAAATGTGTGTCTAGAATGTTGTGTGGATCAGTGTAATTCTTTTAAAACTTAAAAGAAAATTTTTATATGACAGTCGTTTGACCTGTTATGATGTATGGTGTAGAATGTTGGGCAGTCAAGAAGCATTATATAAATAAACTTAGTGTCGTTGAGATTGGGATATTGAGATGGATGTGAGGCAAAACTATGAAATATAAGGTAATGAATGATTGTATTAGATCTAATTTCGATGTAGAGCCAATACAAGATAAGCTACAAAAAAATCGTTTGAAATAGTATGGTCATGTTCAACGGATGCCTTTAGATGCTCTAATATGGAAGAGTGATTTGATTCAAATCATAGGATCTAAAAGAGCTAGAGCTACATAAGATGACCCTAGGGGAAGTGGTGAGGAAAGACATGCATAGCTTAGGCCTTGTTTCAAATATGATCTCGAGTAAATTGTTTAGAGGGAAAGAATCAATGTAGCCAACCCCATTTAGTTAGGATACGATTTTATATTTATTGTATTTTCTCTCAGAGTTGAGAGAATGCATATAATGTTAGTACTAGTACATGGGCAAGGATATACCGATACAAATGGAATATTTGATTGAATTAGATTATGAAATTTAACACTTTAGTAATCTCATAACAACAATTCTTATTTTTCGCTACTAAAATTGGCTACGGTAACTAATTTTCCATTACCAAAAATAATATATAGTAGTGTAGTCAAATATACATTTACACCTACAATAACCTGTTTTCCGTAGTCAAATATACATTTACACCAAATATACATTTATACCTACGGAAACATGTTTTCCGTAGCCAAATATACATTTACACCTACATTTACACCTATGATAACATGTTTTCCACAGTCAAAGATACATTTACCCCTAGGGGTGTCACTTTTGGGATTGCATTGTGTCTCCTGAGCTGGGCTGACTAGTTAAAAACTGCACCGAATCGGACCGTTTAATAAACATGTTGGTCTTAGGACCGGACCGATTAATAATAGATCGTTAATGGTGCTAGGGTGCAACCCGACAGTCACCCAATTATACCGATTGATTAAAGCCCAAGTTGGTATACACCGACTAAAGACCGATTATAGACCGATTTAATTTTCTTTTTTTATTTTTTCAATCTATTTTTCCTTCCCATCTTTCCTTCCTATTTTTTAACATTTTACTTTTTGTTTATCCTTCTGTTTTTTTTCCGAAGTCTTGAGCATTTAGTGACAATTGAGTAATGCGATTTGAGGTGAACAGTCACTAGTGCACCATTTTGTTGGATTCAAATCCTATCCTCCAAGGGATTCGGGAGGAGAATCGGCTCCCACCAGCCGATGCCCTTCATCCGAGCCCGTGCATAAGCCGACACCCCCTGTTGGCTCACCTTATTGGCTCTGATGAAAAGCTTGGATTCAATCGACACACACATGTCGGGTATCAACTGGTGGGGGCCGACTCTCCTCTCGAATCCTTGGGAGGAGAGGATTTGAATCCCATTTTACTGGTGATCATGAAATTTGAAATTTAGGTTGTGATCCATGGGTTGGATGCACAACAAAATAGACTAATTATAACTTAGCATAAAACCGAATATCATAACCGAACATAAGACCGAATAAGATAATTGATTATGGACGTTAGTAGACCGATTAAACCGATTAACATAAGACCAATTAGGGACTCAGACCGATCGGACCGATTATAAACGAATCAATGTCTCGCAAATCAAGACCGATTAGTTAAACCTGTCGATCATTGTGCAAGGTATTAAATTGATGGGAATCGATTAGACCCGACCGAAACCGACCCAGACCGATGGATTGACACCCCCATTTACACCTATTTACACCTAAGGTAACCTGTTCTTATAATCAAAGACATTTACACCTATGAAAAAAAACATCTTCCGTAGGAAATAACTGCAGCCAAAAATTGAAAGCGGGATTTGTTCCCTCTTGTTTTTTCGTTTTGTTACCCTCTAGCTCAGTCCATCGACTGAAAATCTCCCGCATTCTCCCTCTCTCCCTCTCTCTCCGATAGCTCTACCCCACTCCACTCTCTCATACCTCCGCATGCAGATCGAACTTCAGTCACATCCAAACCCAATCTCCTGCTGAAAACCTTTTCTAGCTCCCTAACCCACTCAGTCGACGTTCTTCACGAAGCTTTTATTGATAGATTCTCTGCAACTCCTCTCTCTTGAACGAGCCTCAGTGTCTCCAACTCAGTCTCGAAACTCTTACTGCATCCATCTTCTTCATCCTCACGAATTCGTGTATCAGGTAAACTATTTTCTTCCCTATCTATGCAAATCGACATTTTGGTTGTGTATCTAATGATGGTAATTTTTAGTGTTTAATCTCTTGTGATTGGTCTCTGTTTATGTTAATTTAAGGTTTAATCTCTTGTGATTTCTTCTTCTCCCTTTTTTCCCCTAAATTTTTTACATCGTATTGTGATTGGAGAACCATAACCGGTAATCCAAGAGCTTGAAAGGTCAATAGAGGGCTTCAAGGGTTTATCTGGACACCGTATTTGACACCATATTGTGTCTGGTTCTGTTGCAACTATGAACCTCCTGTTACAACTCGGCTGCATGGTGTGCAGAGGCTGTTACAACTCGGCTGCAAGGATGAACCTTCTGTTTCGTAAGATACATTTGGGCTTGTTGTTTTGGTGAAATTTCTTACTTGCTCCAAATGATATGGGCTATCCATCCGAACAAATTAGATTTCACCTTTCAGTTTTTGAATCTTCTTCAGTTTAGTCAACATAACTTCGCAAGTTTTCTTGATGGAAGACTGAAGTCAGGTTGTCATGTTTCTAGTATGTATGTAATTGGGTTTAGTTTGCCACTATTACCCAGCAATTTTTTAATCTGATTTCTGCTCTTGTCACCTCTTTATTAAAGTTCTGTGCATCTCTGTGATGTAGACTAAATATATCATGAAGAATGAACTACAATAGCAATTGGCTTCTATCCTTAACCAGAGATTTCCGGACTGACATCTAACTGTTTTTGTTTTTGTCTCTGAATCAATCGTTAATGAATGTAAGCCCCATGGTTGTATTTTTATGCAATGCTGCTTGAAATATTCTGACTGTTGTGTTGTTAGATAGATTTGAAGCACTAAAAAAGGACCCTTAAGACAATGTTTTCTTTCAACCTAAATAGTCATGTTGCTTTGTTTTCATCTTTGGCTTCTTTGTTTTTGGACCCTGATTGTGGCTTATTTTTTATTACTCACTCAATAGAGGGTCTAGGGACTAACTGATTTTCAATGTTATTCCAAAACTTGTGAGTACAATAGATTATGATAAATTCTCTTTGGCAGTAACACCAGCTGGGAAAGTAACATACTTGCAAGAAGGGTAGCCAAGTGTCAAGATGGACATCTAAGATCCTCTTTACCTGATTTTGATATTGGTGAAGGAGACTCTACTTGAGAAGAATTGATAGTTCCAACAACAGGAATTGCAGACGGCTCTCCATCTCGGGTAAGTAGATCTCTTTGAATTAGGAAGAATATATACAATATATACTGAAGTTTCACACATGGAATATGTTCCTTTCTCCCTTAAATTAATATCAATGTCACTTTCCTCTATTAGAATTTGTTGATACAAAATGAATTAGATAATTTTTTTTGGTAAAGTCAAGCTAAACTCACCAAGGTCAACCTGATCAAACATGTATTGCATTTCAGGCTTCCAGAACACCACATCAACTGTGTGATATGAAAGGAAACCATTATCTACATGAATCCAATATTTGTGCTAAGTAGAAAAGTAAAAAAAAAAAAAAAAACTAATCTTAGCCAGTTCGGCAGACAAATCTAACTCCTCAGCCATAGAACTGGTTTGTATGATCAGGGGAGATCTTTGAAATTATACTTCTAAAGCCAACATCCAGATGAAAGCCAACACATAACCCAATGTTGGTGAACCCTGCTGCATTGACTCTTCCCACCTTATATTTCTCCCAACAAATATGGTGAGTACAAGATCAACTGATTTCCAAGATAAATGAGATGAATAACTGCAGGAATTATGATTCCTTTAAGAGAAACAATTTTCAACTTCTACCACATCTAGGATTCCTAAGGAAGTCGAAATTCACAGTTAATCTGACCCAAATCAATGGATGTGCCTTGATGGTAAATCTTGTATTATGGTTACATGCATCTTGTTTATGGATCATTTCTCATGCTTTCCCACATCACTACAACAATTCCTATTTTTCAACTTCTACCACATCTAGGAAAGTTTAGTTGACAGTTCATCAGATTGATTTATCATTAAAACAAAGTAAGTGACCAATTTTATTAACATTAACCTGGGAATGTACTCACTTATATACAATGCATATTTTGTTCACTTACATTGTTATTTTGCTATGCTAGTCAAGGATCTAAGCTAATTTTTGTGCACCATTTCATATCAATTTTATTAAAAACAGGTTTGGAACTCAAGTTATTGAGAAGAATGAGGGAGGAGGAGAATAATGTTACTGGCAACACATCAGCAGGAGGTAATTTGATTGTAGTGTTATCATTGCAAGTAGTACAAAGGCTATGTGTTCTCTATACTATTAATGCCCTTTTGTTTCTATTTAATATCTTGAGTTTTTACGCTTTATTTTTTAAAATTTCAGGGAAAAGGAAGAGAGGCCAAAGAGGGCCAACTTTAGCTAAATCCACTGCGAATTTGAAAGCAGGGGAAAAATACTCATTCATTGTAAATAAGTACAACCAATCATGTGAGAGGTACTCAACAACAAAACTGAGTACCTGGATTGGTGTACTAGCTAGAGACAACAAAAAATTCCCCTTAAAATACAAGGATTGGAGGAAAATGCCACAAAAATATAAAGAGGATGGCTGGATTGATATAAAGGTAATCTATTCATTATTGAATTTAAGAGCTGTCCATTTTGGTATACATGCTAATTGGCTTCATACTTTATATATATATATATATATATATATATATATATATATATATATATATATATATATATTGCAGAGCAAATTTGATATTCAAGATGGTAGCAAGCAGTATGTCCTAACGAGGTTCAATGAAAGATGGAAGGAATACAAGCATACATTGAAAAGAAATTACTATGACATGTATGATTCTGTAGAAGAAAGAATGGCAAACATTGATGTTGAAAAACTGCCAAAGGAAGATTGGGAAAAACTCTTTCATATGTGGGATAACGAAGATTTTAAGGTATGGGTAATATATGGTTTTTGTTTTGTCTTTACAGTATTCATTTTTTTAAAACTAATTTCGAATTCTGTCTATGTAGGCTATTTGTGAAAGAAATAGAAGACATCAAGAGCAGCACAAATTAAGACATACAACTGGAAACACTTCTTTTGCCGTTGTTAGCGCGACATTGGTAAATGAGATTTTTTTCTCTTTATTAAATATGTTTACGAAAAATTGGGAATTAATTATTTGTTTTTTGCATAAATAGGAAACTGAAGATCCAACGGGAGAACCTCCTTCTCGAATTCAAATGTTTGAAGCTACCCATGTTTCGAGAAGGACAGGACAGTGCGCAAATGAGCACTCAGCTGACATTTTGGTATTTAAACTAGTCTCTTGAAGAAGCTCACCTACCTTTTAATGATTTTGTCATTAACTTTTTATACCATACATTTATAAATTATTTTTTTTACCTTCTATTTGCAGGGTAAACTTAAAGAAAAACTTGGTGAGAAGACCAAAGAAGAGCAAGCCGATAAAATTGTTCATGAATCGGTGTTTAAAGAAGTTTTCGGTCCGGACTCTCATGGGAGAGTTCCCCTTTATGGGTCTGGAGTTAAACCAAAAGATGTATATGGTACAAAAGCAAAACAGATCCAAATGCAAGATGAAAAGATTAAAAAATTGGAAGAAGCTTTGCGAGCTCAAGGAGAATTTATTAAAGAGATGTCTACACAGTTGCGGTCAGTCACTGAACTCATGCACGCGTCACAGCTGCAGTCACAATCATCATCTGAGACGCAACCACCATCACAAACTCAATGACTACCTTGGACTTAACATTAGGTGAGGACCTTAAATAAATACATTAAATAAATATATTTCTTTATTGACATTACAAGGATAGAGGATCAGATTAATCTAACAAGAAGAAGAAATCATGGATTGGAGGCATGCTTCCACGTTATGGTGCCTGATCTCTTTTTATAACTGTGAAAAAAATGCCCAAGTTCTTTTCACGAGGGCATTTTGGGGTTTGGGTACTCTATGTGGTCTGTCATCTTGATGTTTACGTGTCAGTGTTGACATGCATGAAGACTGAAGTGTCCACTGTTATGTACATGATGGCTTAAATATTATCATACTATTTTTTCCTCTTCTTCTAATAATGACTAAGTATTCAAATTACCCACTGTTTTATGGAAATTATGATCAAATAATTCCTTGTAAAGGTGGAAGGAGATGTCTTCTCTGCACGTGTGAAAACTGCAAACAAGTTGAATTGTGATAAATATGTTTGTTTTTGCCCACTTTAACCTTAATATATTGACTACTAATCCATTTGAACTGGCTTAATCCTTTTGTCTCTCATGTTGTGGTATTGTTCTTTTACTTACTATTCTTGTAATCAAGGAGTCTACTTAGTAAAACTGCTGGCCAGCCAAGACCACATTGCTCGCATCAGAATCTGGAGGTGGTGGCTAAGATGTGGGCAACTAGTCCCCAGCAGCTGCTAAGGTTTAGGTGATCTGGAATTTACCAAATGGTCTGTTTTAGGATATTCTTTTTTGGAATTGGTTGAGGTGCCAGAAGATATAGTGAGGAACCTTGTAGATGGAGTTGTGTCAATTTCTGACATGGGTCCCTTTGCTAGTAGAGCTTGTAGTCAATCACAAACAACTATTATGTGATGTAGACTCAAAATTTTGATGAATAGTTCACTAGTCCTTTGGACTGTCTGGTGGACAGGATAGACTGTAAAGCAGATTATGGGAGGGAAAACATTGTGCGTTCTTGGCGTAAATCTCGGATGAACATTGGCCATTTTGTATGTTTTGCAAACGTCAACCTCTATCTTTTGCTTAATGGAAGAATACAAATTTATAATTGGACTCTCTTTTTTCTTATTTTTTTTAATGTATAAAATTTCTTTAGCAGTTGTGTTGGTTCCGTTCCTTAATTGAACTAGCTATAGGTTCTAGTGTATTTCCTCGACACTTCATGATGGGAGAGAGGTATGAGAATAGATCATGATTGAGTTGGTTTCTAACTAATTGAAGTTTTAGATTTCTCACATTCTGAAAGTAGCCAAAAGGTTCTATGCAAGGTCCACATAGAAGGCCCTTCCTTTGGGGCAATTCCAACTGGTGGATAGAAGGCATGGGCTGGATTAGCTACGTGTCAAAATTCACCGCTGAATTCAAAAACACATAGCTCCCGAGTATTGGCATTTTCTCTTGTATTTCAGCTGTCCATCTTCATAAGCATAATTTTCTTGGTGAATTTTCAAAGCTTTCTTCTAGGAATACCTTCTAAGTGGGATATCCAGGAAACATGTGGATTACTTGTAGTAAATATCCTATTTGTTTCTGTTTTGTTTGTTTCTTTCCTTGTCTGATCAGATTTGGTTGCTATCATTCCTTAAATCAATTCTGATTGGGCTAGTGGCTACTATAAATACATGTAAGGCTTTTAGTCACCCTCATGATTTGAAGAATAAACATATTCAGTTTTCTGAAATTGGCACTGTAGATTCAATAGTGTACTTTAGTGGATTATGGTTGAGTTTAGGTGGATACGTATCCTGTTCTCTATTTTCTTTTCTGTCTATCTATTTCTTTATTTGGAAGTTGCAGTTCAGATCTACTAATTCCAATACCCTGTGGATCTATCAATTGGATGTTGTCATTGTACTTGCTAATTTGTTTTTTATTGGTTATCTGATGGCTTATGGTTTGTGTGCTTTGTCATTGTTACTGAAACTTTGTTGCTTTCATGAAACATTTTGCCAATACTTTGTATAATTTTTTCTATTAACAACTATTTATAATTTTCAGGTATTTGAAGGAGGTCATGAATGTTTATGATGAAGAGGAGGTAGCTACGAAGATTGAGTTTTCCATTTTGATACCCCCAATTATCTTGTTTGACAACTTTGTAATTATTAATTTGAGTTTGCAGTGGGTTATATGAATTTGTTTCCCTAAGCAATATATATATATATATATATATATATATATATATAGTTGTGATTTAGAATTATGTAATTAATATCAAGTTTTTGATAGGGTTTTGATTATGTGCATTTTGTACAGAACAATAGGGTAATATAGTGAGGTCAGTAGAGAAATGTAATTTAAAAAAGAAAAAAGAAAAAAAAAAGGATTTTTCCCTACGGAAAATAAAACCTGCAGTGTAAAAGTGTATTTTTTCCAACGGTAAACAAAGATTACCGTAGTGAAAAATAATTACCATTTAACATTGAGAATTGTCATATGGTAAAATAGATGTTCTGTGATGTTTGGAAAGACAACATATAATAATGGGAGAAGGATCCATATGTTGGCAAGACGTATTGGTATTTTATATGCTAGCACCTCGTCAACTATTAGATGGAATAGAAGTAATCTTAATTGTTTATTTCTACCAATGTTGCACCCCCTCTCTCCACTGTTGCTGCACCTTCAACAACTGTCCTCTCCTTGTATGCTTTGTCCATAGTCTTGATGAAAACTAAATCATCAATCACCCATCAAAACAAAATCTATCAATCTTGTGATTAGCTTCAAAACTAGAGTATCCATAACAATTTACCCAAATATTATGTGAGCAATCCCTGGACTCTGTAGTAGTGGGAGCTTTGTGCATTGGGAAGTCTTATTTTCATGTGAGCAATCCACAAAATAATAGATGAAGAAGATTTAAAATATGGGCTAATAAGACATTATATTGTAATTTTATTTTTTTAGACCCCTATAAAGTATATATTTAATTAATTAAGTTTATGAATGTTGGATACTGTAATATGTATTTTATTATGTACGTATGATCTACCTTGTACTTCAATGTGTTTGGTGCTATTTAGTAAGTTTGTGTTTTGTTTAGTGCATGGTGACATTTAATGTAACACCAATTGACAATTGATTAGTGGGAATCTTTCCTAGGATGGCATGAGACCTACATAGAAAAATCTAGAGTTCATCCAATGCCATTTGATAGTAAAAATAAAAAATAAAAAATAACTAAATCTGGAACCCGTATTAGAGTTAAAGGTTTGAATATAAACATATATTTTGGATATGTTGTTCTCATTCAAGTCTAGTTTAAGTACTAAAAAGGATAGAGTCATTTAGATTCAGGAAGAGGAATATATCAGGTCTGTTAGGTACTGTACCAGAGTGTCACAGATTCTGTAGGTTTGCCTTTTGGGTGCTTTGTTCAAGAGGTTATCCGATTGGGAATGCCTTGGTTTTTGGAATGAGCATCTTATTTTAAGCCTTTCATATGGAACAATTTAGGATTCTTTTAGATTCAGGGTCACATCGCTATTGCCCTTGGGAGGGACAGTGCATTAGATTCTGATAGATTCTTTTTATGTGGTAGGAGAAACATTCACTTTAGTTCACTGCCAACAGATCTGTAGAAACAGAATTTTACATAGTAACAAAATAGATAAGTTTTGGGATTTTGAGGGTAAGCATAAGCACTGGAATGATGTGATGAACATGTGAATAATGAGTTGGTTATGGTAATGCAGGAAATTGAATAAGGATATTGAATGGACTAGACAACTCAGTTCAAGAAAAGAACAACGTGATGGTGTCCAAATTTCAGGTCGATCGGATAAGGGGATTAGAAGATATCATGGCTTGAAAATTTTTCAACTTGAAAAAAAAAAAACACATTTTTATTCTTAATGGAATACTAAACTTATTTGTCATTCTACAATCTATTATGCTTAGTAACTACCAAACAAACATTGTTTTTTTTTTATTATCAAAAATGATTTTCAAAAATACTTTTTGATAAATAGATAAAAAAAAAATTATACCAAAGAGAGCTATATATTTACTGTTTCTGTGTTTGCTTTTATTTATGATTATGCTATGTGAGATTTACACTTGTTCTATGCTTCTATTGTATGTTTAACTAGAATGACAAGAAGTGAATAACATGATGGAGTGCATAATATGATTATTGATAACAATGTGAGTGAATGTTGAACTATGTAATCTGCTATGCAATATGTTATGATGATATGAGTTTCATTATGCCATGAATATGACTGAGATATGCTATCTATGCATGAAACCTCATTGAAAAGTCATGAAATGTGAAAAAGGTAACAAAAGTAAAGGAAAAGTAACAGTAGACATTGTGAAGCAAAAGACCAATGTAAAGGCATTGGTGAGCTAAAAGGCAGTGGGAGATCCGTTGAGTTTAGAGTATAAATGTAAAGAGTAAAAGTACCGAAAGCAAGGTAAATTATGAAAGGCATGAAATGGGAGGCAATGTGAGGCAAAAGACCAGTGTAACGGCATTGGTGAGCCAAAAAACAGTGGAGATCCGTTGAGTCTGTAGTATCTAACGTAAAGAGTAAAAGTAAGAGTAAGGTAAGGCATGAAGGACAAGAAACTGAAGGCACTGTGAGGCAAAAGTCAAGTGATACGGCACGAGTGAGCCAGAAGATAATGGAGACCTGTTGAGTAGAGTACAGCACCGAAAGTGAAAGTGAAAAGAATGATAGTAATGCTACTAAACTGAACTTGAAAAAACCAGTCTTATTATGTTGTACCATGATCATACATTGCCACGGACATGATGAAGTATGTCTATTGAACCATCTATGATATGTTTGTTATGACTGTGTGTTGTACTTACAGTAGATGTATCTTTCTCAATGAGCTTTATAGCTCACCTCATAATGGATGTCTTATTTCATACGACGAGTACAACCTGACCTAGGACCACATGAAAGAAGAAATATTTTTGTTGCTTTACTTTTACATTACTCTGTATTTGATAAATGTACCAGGTTATTTATCTTAAATAGGTATTATGTAATGGATAATGTTTCAAATTATTTATTTTGCCACAAGAGGTCAGGATCCACCAAATGATTTTCCTCTTTTGTTTTTTTACTCTTGTTTAAAGTTTAAGACTTTTGCTTGCTTTGTCAAGTAATAGAGAATGGTTAACCTTCCTTGATCAATGATCCTGACGTTAATGGTCGAGCTTAGGCTCAGTAATGCCTCTAAACCTTAGGTCCAAAATCTCGGGCCGTTACACAAAGTGAGTGAGAGTGAGAGAGAGAGAGAGAGAGAGAGAGAGAGAGAGATGCAAGGAGGTTGAGAGACCGTAGATCTGGAGTCTAAACTGAGTTTCGATCCAATACCAATACCTTGATTGTACTTCAACCAGATTCCACCTAATAAAAAATAAAAAAGGTGTCCTTGTGCACGAAACTCCCGGAGGGACAGAATACCCACCTAAAAAAATAAAATATGCTGATTTTTGAGACACAAGAGACAGCTCATGTGGAGATCAAGCTTATGAAAATATTATTCCTTTCATCTAGTCAATGGATTTTCTAGTTGAACTTGCCACAAGGGGAGTAAAGCTCTTTTTGTCACAAAACCTTAGGGACAAAAGAAATCAATAATTTTCAAAATTTCCCATTGTCAATAGGACAATAGACGGCTAAAAACTTCATGAAAGATTTTAGGGAACAGAATCGACATGCATGAGAATCATATATATTGGAATCAAACAGGGACTAACGCAGAGAGAATCACCAAACCATAAATAGTGGGAACATGAAAATTAATGAAGTGAGGAACCTTATGAAGAGAGAACAAATAACAGATTGAGAGGAACTTGAAAATTAATGAAATGAGAGGACATTTATGAAGAAAGAACATTAGAGGCTGCTCGCGTACCCATACCTTTCCCAAAATTTTAACTGGGCAAAAGGAAATTCCACAAAAGATGAAGTCTGATTGAATGCCCGCCTCTTTCCATTTCTATACCTCAGGTTCTGTAATACCTTTTATAAGTCAAGCCAACAGGAATTAAACATATAATAATAAGAAATGCTTCCATAACTCTTTAGCCAAATAAAACAGACTGAACACATCTTACAATATAAAAGAAAACTTTGTAAAAAACTTAAAAGTCCCAGTGAGTAAAAAAAAGAAAAAAAATATTGCTTAACATTCCATCTCCATCAAATTGATTTTACATTCCTCCCATCAGCTCGGTATGTGAAGGATTTCCCTGAAAAAAAAATGAACTTTCCCTATAAACTAATGCTACTTTGTATGTAAAATGGTTCTTTTTCTGCCCACGTTAGGATAAAATAATGTCACTGTAATATCATAAAACTTGAATATGCTTTTCATGGTTACTAGTGGTATCATTTTCCCCAAATAGTAACAAATGTTGCATTTCCATTTTTCATACTTTCAATACTCAGTAAGCACAGCTAAGTTGACTAAGGCCTTGGCAAATTCTTCAGTTGAACACAAAACAGCACAATTAGGTAAATCATCTCAACTTCATGGACGCAAAGGTCGTTGCAAGATTTATTGCCTCCTCAATATGTGATGCATCCGTCCCCTGGAATAAAATAATCACAACATTAACAGCATATACCATGCATCAACAAAGAAGAACTAAAGCATATATTTTACGGGTATCTTTAGTTTCAAACTTTTTTGAAACTTTCCAAAGGAACAAGATTCTTTATCAATATGTGCAGCTGCTAACCTGGCCTTGTGCGCAGCCACGTTTTCCTATACCACCCCTCCCATTGAGAGGTCCCATGGCCGCTGTCAACCACTCCAACACCTCAAACCCCTTGCTCTTATCTCCTTTTTCGGATACCTTGGCACAAACTACGGCCTTGTTTGTGGTTTCATCCATACTAAATAACATGATTGATATTCCCTGTGGATAGCAAATGGATTAGTAAGTTAGCAAAATTGCAAGTTAAAAAAAAAAGAAAAAAAAAAGCAAGTTCACGTGCATATAATGCAGCACCCACTTCTATGCAAATGCGTGTGGGGTTTATGGATGCGAATGCAAGTTTAGGAATGTTTCATATCAGTGCATGGGTACAGAATGCAAGGGAACCCGGACAGACCCTTTTGTTTGCATATATGCCAGGCCTCTTGGACTTGGTACATTTGCGTCATTAGTGCAGCAAGTGAACAGAGGTGTAAATTATGTTTCTTCCCCCTTTTTTTTTTTTTTTGAGCATGTGTTTAAGAAGTGACAATCCAGTTTCATTTGCCACCAGCATGATCTGTTGCAACCATGGTTTATTGCACGGACTTGGGGATCGGATCGGCCCCAGCCAACCCCGAGTTGGATCACCCTTGCAGGGATAGGAGCAGCCTCTAATTGGTCCGGTTTAGGTCAAACCACACCGTATATGCCAGTGTCAGCCATGCTGCCAACGTGCTTACATGGGAGCCTATCCCGATCCGATCCCTAAAACCATGGTTGCAACAAATTCCTTCAGTGTTTATTTGAGTTGGGAAGATCTAGGATACCATGAACATTTAGAAATGAAAGACATAAAGCAGCACAGTATAAATTATTAGCCAACATGATCTTTCAAAATAATTTTAACGAGTTACTTTGCTATTACTAACCTTCTGATCCACAAGTTTAAGAACTGCTTCCCGTATTGCCTCTGCATCCACACCAACATTCACACGAGAGACACAGAAAGCTTTCCCATCTGAAGCAGCAATTTCTGCCATCTCAGCTGCCACAGTCAGAGCTTTCTGAAGATTCTCTTGGGCAATCTTCTTTTGTGCCTTCCTAACTTGATCCTAAAAGAAAAATTGAGAACTTTCATTCAATCTTAAGTCCAATATTTGAGGTAGCCAGGCAATGGAAATCTATTGTTGAAAGGAAAAGGTCATTCACAAATGAAAGCAAAGGTTTTTTTTTTTTTTTTTTTTTTTTTTTTCATCAAGGGCATACTACCTTCAGTTGGGAAATCTTGGCTTCAAGATCCGCTTTCATAGCTGCCGGAATAGTTGCTGACTGGACACGACTTTTTAGCGAAGCAACTTTCTGCCAAGAACAAAAGAAATTTCCAAATTAGAATATAGTAGAGGGTTTCCCATGCTGCCAGTGTGGGAGGAATCTTCCATGCCACACCAATGATGGCACCGGAAATGGTATAAACCACATGGTCAGCAGATGAGAGAGAATAACAAAAAATCCTAAGTGAGACAGTGTATGGTACCATGGCAGCATGGGAAACGTTTTCCCTAAGAACATATTTATAAAGAAAATACCACTTTGTGCACAAGGAGAGCATTTTAAAATTTCCAGAAGATAACAACTTGCACCCTGTGGAAATAATTACATTTACAGAGACAAAATTAAGAAAATCAAAGCACAAGGAAAAATTATGGTTGGTAGTTCAATGTCGAAAATATTTAGGGCAGAAAGTGTGCAACCCTTATGATATTTTTGGATAATTGCTGAAAAATGACCATTCTCTTGAGCAACTTGATAAGGGCTATGTTACCTCCCCTTTTGTCCTCTTTGCAGACTAGCATTGGAAAATTCCTCTCTGTGTGCAGCTCCAACATCATTTATTGATGGAGCTCAGTCCAAGAAAGCCAATGTTTCAAGTACTGGGACCAAACCAGATCAACTGATCCAGTCAATCTGTTACCAAATACCAATAAAAATAAAAAACTTCTTGCTTGAGGCAGACAGGATCAGCTCAGACCGACTGGATCCCCAATCCCAATATTTAAGATCTCGCAGAAAGCTGCTATAACCTAATCTTGATTCTTGAGGGTTACTACCATACAGCACAAAAGATTTGTCTGATCTTCCATTTATTTTACTACGGCTCCCTTTTGTTCCATGTAAGAAGGCAGAAGAAGAAAAATTTCCCAGTAAAGGATTTTCCACTGTTTATTTTAATGTAAGTACAAAGAAAGGTATTGAAAAAAAAAGTATGAAAATTTTACGTGGAGGAAAATTGTCTTGTAACATATCATTTGCACAGTAAATTATACAATAAAACAAACAAGACTCAAGGAACTGCGAGGCCTCTAACATGTAAGATCAAATCTATCCACCACTTTCTGATGAAGCGGAGAGACCCTTTTGCAATCAGCAAATACTATCAGAATCAAAGGAAGGCCAATCTATAAAATGGAGGAACCTTTTCTATAACTCCAATGCTCTGTTATCATCAAGTTCAAAGATATACAAATATTTTCAATTTGTGAAACAGCATTATCTGGATCCTGGACCTATTCCATGATGTTTCAAGAGATGTTCATTTTACATATGCTATTTATAGTTCGCTAGCCATCCTCAAGACTCTTAAGTCATATTCATATTAATACCCATCTAAAGTAACAGACAAGGAATTTGTACAGTATCAGAGCAATAAAATTCCCAGTAATGGTGCAATGCATAAAAGGCTATTCTATAACTTAAAGGAATTTGAGCAGCTACCTTTTCCAGCAAGCTTAATTCTGCCTCAGATGCATCACTGATCTCCTGATCTAGCGAGCATGCCAACTCAACTGCATTGAAAGCAGAATCAAGTGTAACAGCAGTTATCCTCCGAACGCCTTTAGCAATTCCCTCCTCAGACAAAAGAGCAAATGCTCTAGCCTCTCGAGTATTAGATATATGGGTCCCTGTATATATCCGGAAGAATTGAAAGTACAGGTAAGAAGAAATCCCCAAGAACAACAGGCACAAATTGACAAGAGTTGCATAAACATGAAAATTGGACTGTCTGGGGTTAAACATATTCCGAAGAGGCAGACTTTACCAGCCTCTGGACGTTTGTTTTGGGGTCAAAACGATCACTGGGGATAAGGGATTATTTGTTGTGGAAGTACACAAGCTGATTGAGTTGTTTTGGCCATTTTTTATTTTTTTTTAGATTTGGCCATTTTATGTTGTGGCTGGAATAATGGTTCTCCAGCATTGGTCGGAAATCTGGCGTGTTGACCGGGAGATCATTGGCTGCCAGCAGTTCCGGGAGTAGGCGTAGCAGCCATGTTGGTGCTGTTTGTGTTCTCATGTTGCAAAGTTGAAAGTTTTTGGGAGGATGAAGATGAGGGATATTCCCTCATCGATTCCCTCCCATTATCTTTTAAAAATAAAAAGTGTTTTAAACTAACCTACATGTCACTGATGTGTATTAGTTTTGAGAGAAGTGGACACGGTTTAAAAACCATGTTTTGATATTGCTTAACCATTGTCAAATGGTTGAGATTTATATTTAAAACTTATCTTTTGTTTTAGTGGGTAATGGGCCACAGGCCCATTTGATCTTATTTTGATAAAGAGGTTTTGAGCTGGCTATTAAATTCATTAATGTATTGGCATGCACCCTCTGATAGTCCGAGATTTTCAACGCTCTACTTTGCCAGTTAGCAAATTCCATTAAAGCTAAAACATGTATTTAAGCAGGAACCCTGAGGTCTACCTGCCCACAAAATTTAGCTCCCATCGGACATTCCACGTCAGATATTTGGTCATACAGGAGGGACTTCCTTTGTAGGCCATCCAGGAATACCATATATATATATATATATATATATATATATTGATGCAGTCCAAGAAGGCCCAAGGCCCAAGCTCAAGTCGATAATGGATCAGCCCAAAGAACCAGTCGGTATTAGTCCATTGGGCCAACCCACACTGTTCACGTGAACAGTGTTCACGGTACTGTTCACGTGAACAGTACCAACAGCAGAAATTGAAGATTCTTTTGTTATTTCTTTCCTAAATTATTCTTAGATTTTGTTTCCTAAAGTTAAGTTATGGATTGATATTTTGTAAGTTGTTTTTTTGGAAACTTTCCTAAATCTATAAAGACAAGTTTCCCTTTTAATTTATCTTAGGATATTTTTTTTTAAGAGGACTAAATCCTTCCTTATTTTGTATTCTTTCTTAAGTCTATAAATAAGATAAAGAAAAAGAGAGCCAACAGATTTAGACCAGAAAAAAGAAGAGAGTTTAGCTCCTGATTTTCTGGTTGAGTCTCATAGGTTGTGAGACTCAACCGAAATATTCTGTTTTATGGTTTTCTTGTCCTTCTGTTAATTCCTTCAAGTTCTTATTATTGCATACTGAATTGCGATACCATTAAGTGCTGATTTGATCAACGAAAGCTCGTGGGATTAAAGATTAAAATCATATCGACCAGCTCTAACTAAACCAGTCCCGTTTTCAGATGATAGGTAGTTTTCAAAAAATCACATCTCTCTCATCTGTGATCGGATCATCTCCAACTTTGGATATGTCTTCAAGTACATCCTAAAGAGTATTTCCCATCAAGTTTCAAGTGATTTCAAGGGTTAGATTTCAAGATAAGTGGTTTTCTTCATTACTTTTCTCTGCAGATTTTGTATTGGACTGAATTAAGATCCTGTAGCAAAGAGGGCTTGTTAATTTGACTTGCTTTGAACCCTCTTTGCCATCAGATTATTTGTTCTTCTCTTCTATATCGATGTGTGCACATTTCTGTATAATTTTGCATTTATTTGCATAATATATTATTGGGTTATGGTGTTTTATATATATATATATATATATATATATATATATATATATATATATATATATATATATATATGATGGCAAAGAGGGTTCAAAGCAAGTCAAATTAACAAACCCTCTTTGCTACAGGATCTTAATTCAGTCCAATACAAAATCTGCAGAGAAAAGTAATGAAGAAAACCACTTATCTTGAAATCTAACCCTTGAAATCACTTGAAACTTGATGGGAAATACTCTTTAGGATGTACTTGAAGACATATCCAAAGTTGGAGATGATCCGATCACAGATGAGAGAGATGTGATTTTTTGAAAACTACCTATCATCTGAAAACGGGACTGGTTTAGTTAGAGCTGGTCGATATGATTTTAATCTTTAATCCCACGAGCTTTCGTTGATCATAATCAGCACTTAATGGTATCGCAATTCAGTATGCAATAATAAGAACTTGAAGGAATTAACAGAAGGACAAGAAAATCCATAAAACAGAATATTTCGGTTGAGTCTCACAACCTATGAGACTCAACCAGAAAATCAGGAGCTAAACTCTCTTCTTTTTTCTGGTCTAAATCTGTTGGCTCTCTTCTTCTTTATCTTATTTATAGACTTAAGAAATATTACAAAATAAGGAAGGATTTAGTCCTCTTAAAAAAAAATATCCTAAGATAAATTAAAAGAGAAACTTGCCTTTATAGATTTAAGAAAGTTTCCAAAAAAACAACTTACAAAATATCAATCCATAACTTAACTTTAGGAAACAAAATCTAAGAATAATTTAGGAAAGAAATAACAAAAGAATCTTCAATTTCTGCTGTTGGTACTGTTCACGTGAACAGTACCGTGAAAGTACCGTGAACACTGTTCACGTGAACAGTGTGGGTTGGTCTTTGGGTTGGTCCAATGGACCAATACCGACTGGTTCTTTGGGCTGACCCATTATCGACTTGAGCTTGGGCCTTGGGCCTTCTTGGACTGCATCATAATCAATGTTCACTGTATGAGCAATGTGGTAGCAAAGTCTGATTGGAAATGTTCCATCGCTTTCCTTCCGATAAATTATTCTTAACTTGACATGTCAACACCAACATCCAGGACCTTATTCAACTGAAAAGAGAGTTCACTTGGAAGAGTTGATATGTAGACTTAAATGATCTATTTGCCTAGATTATCATGGACAAGAATCGTAACAGTTTATATAAGTCAGAAAACACAGCAGACATGCATACACAAGAAATGCAAGGATCCCAATTCTCGGAAAAATTCCATAAAACATTAACTTAAGCAACAGAACTGACCTCCACAAAGTTCTGCGGAGATAGATAACCACTCTTTGTTATCTGGATCAGCCAGGAGAGCCTCCACCTTTCGACCAATTGCCACAACCCTAACGGGATCCGGGTAGACCTACAACAACAGAAAACATTAAAATAATTGACTACAACTCAACCTATTGACCAAATTGTCCTTACTAGCATAGTTGTCAAGGCAACAAGGTGTGCCTTCATGCCCCCAAAAACCAAGGTTCTAAATCTCAGATCTCGACCTTGTCTCAGTGAGGTCGAGATTTCCGAGATTTTTGAGATCTTGTCAGACACTGCTTTTTTGAATATCTAAAGATGGAAAACTTTGAGATTTCTGAGATCTCAGTGAGGTCGAGAATTCCGAGATCTCCCCAAATTTAGAACAATGCCAAAGACCAGTCGCCTTATGTTTCAAGTCCCCCATGCCTAGATAATGAAAAATTTGCAGAATATGGCATATATATCTGTAATATGGCGCTTGCCTTGGGCACTTTGCCTCACTGTTGGTGCCATACCAACTATGCTTACTAGTGCTGCCACGCAAAAATGCACTTTAAACTTTGACAAGGAATAGTGAGAACTTACTTCTCCAAATACAGCTCTTAAACCAGATATACGTTTAGCATCAGCAAGTGTTGCCTCCTTGGAGAAAATATCCAATTCATCCTTGATTTGCTTGTTCACGATTGACTCAATCTTCCTCAGGTCATTAGGATGAATGGGCTTGCCTGTTCAGTATTCAAGGAGATTAAATAAAGATTCTGTGTGCACCAAAACAAACACGCCTTAAAAGAATAAATATTACCATGGGAAAAATCAAATCTTAATTTTTCAGGAAGAACGATGGATCCCTTCTGGTCAACATGATCACCAAGAACTTCCTGCACTCATTTTACAAATATTTAGACATCCAAATGCAGAGAGATTTAAGCAAAAGTTGAGGAGCCATTGCTAAAGCAACTGCAACTTACCCTGAGAGCAAAGTTTAGCATGTGGGTACAGGTGTGGTTAGGTGCAATGAGAGTTCGTCTCTCATAGTCAACCTGTTCATTTAATCAAACAGTGGAGACATTGTACAGATGAATCCATTAGCAAAACAATTGAAAAGAACAAAATAGAGAGAGAGAGGGAAATAACAGTAGTAGATGAAATGCCCATATTACTTTGCAGAGTACTTTATCACCCACGGAGAACCTGCCATTCCCTCCAGAAATAGAACCAATGTGAAGGACAAAACCGCCATAAATTTGAACATTAAGCACTTGAAATGAACCACTTGAGCTTTCAAGTAACCCAGTATCAAATATCTGAAATAACATTCATATAAAGTCAGACAGAAGAATGTATGATATTATTACCTACAAATGGAATCTAGACTAAGTCTAGGAATCAAAGATTTGAAATTCAGCATCAGATATGGAATTGGGTAATACTCCAGCCCAATCAGGCAGATACTGTGAGGTATCAGATGGATCAGAGGAACAATATGTCTGCTTTGATCCCAATACTTTTGAGACATTGTTAGGAAGGCATTCCCAGACTGTCATCTATTTATCCCATGTGGACTAATGATTAGGTCATTCTAACCACTGGACAGAATCAGATGATTAATCCCCCAATAGGCCATATGTCAAATTCAGTTGCCTATTTCAACTGTGAAACAAAGTAAAGAAAAAAGACAACTAAATAAATAATTAAATAACAATGAAACCCAGAGTTGTCAAGGCACCAAGGCGTTGGAGGCCTTATGGGGCCTAGGCAACGCCTTGAAAACTATGATGAAACCAATCCTGCCACGCCACACTAGCTAACTGGGGATGGACCCCATGCACGATACCAACCCCCACACAACACAGAGTGGGGGTCTTATCCATATGTTCAACAAACTGTATTTGCCACCATATATGGGGGCTCCCCCACCTCCTTTTCCCCTCACTGTCCTTGTTTCAACCTGTTAATCCTGTTCTTCAAACAGACATGAATTTTTCAGACAATTTTCAAAAAAAAAAAAAATTATGACATGTGGCAATGTTGTGACTAGATGATGATGGTATCATGGCATGCAAAACAGGCCACAAAGTTTAAGCACAAACAGTTACTGCCATTTCTCCCAAATGGCAGTTGGCCAGAGAATGTCCATCCTCAGTTACTGGTTTAGATTCCGACACCCCCCCCCCCAACTCATTTTCTCAAGATATTGAGTATTGCATTAGGTGAAAGTATGACATGAAGGGCAGATCAAAGGGAAGATGAACAAGTAAGAAAATACAGATATAAACCCAATTTATGATTTTATTTCTAAATCTGCTCCCAGTCTAGCAGCAACAATCAATGTCTGGCTATTGGCCTGGATAACAATCAGATTTGGTCTTTTTGAAAGGGAGCCATCATAGAGAATCATTCAAACTTACAACCTGCACTCCCACTTCCTTGTATATATATATATATATATATACACACCTCTTCATACTCGAATTTTGTCAAGATGTAGCTCATATTAAAACAATGGTCATGATTAACCAGATGAGGGCAGTACCTGTCCACCTTGCTCAGCATAGAAGCTTGTGGTTTCTAAAACAATGCCAACTTCATCACCAGAAACACTGTCCACAAACTCTGAACCAGTATATATAGCTTTAATGACACTCTGATGATCCTGAGGAAACAATAAAAAAAATTCAAACAGACAATCAAAAAAGCAACTGAGTTGAAGTAATATGAATCATCCTAATCAAGGATAAGATTGCATTAAAGAGAACAAACAACAATTACAGAAAAAGAGAACAATATCAAGAAGAGAATGAATAATCCACTAAATGTGATCATAACGAGTAATTAAAAAAGAGAAATAATTAAAATGAAAGCCATCAACCTAAATATTTAAGAAAACTACTATATCCATTGGGGTAACATTCTTAATCTTGAAACACTTCATACTCAACTCTGTCACTATGACTCACTAATCAAACAGTAATATCTCACCAATCCCTAATATGATTCTGTCATTAATCTCCAAGACTACTGACCTGGAACCATATAAACTTGCTGCTATCGTCCGTTGTAGCTACTCCCTTCCTGTGCAACACTGAGGTGGCATCGGCATCCATAGCAATTGTACCACCAGATTGCTGCAAAGAATAAATATAAGCATACATTACAAGATAAAAATGTGTAATTTGTAAGAAGTAACTCAGCATATTCCCTATTTGTTCAACGTACAGTGAATAACCAACCAAACTTAAACTAATCAATCAATAGGGAATCTGAAGATTCAACGCATGGTAAACTCCTGTTATTTACAAGTTTGATCACAGATAACAGATGATACACTCTGTCATTCACTCATTTGAAACCCTCAATCCTTCCTAGCTCCTACAACCATAGCATAACTTTATCCAACATCCACCAAAGAAAAGTAAAATGCAATCAATTCCTCCCCCTCCTTCCTCTCTATGCAGTCAACAGTTCTCATAGTATGATTGGCATGGATGACAATACATGAAGATATGTAGATCTATACCTTGTTTTGAGCAGTCCTAGATCTTCTCCGTGCTTCATCCATGGCAATGTTAAAACCTTCCACATCAACTGTTAGACCTCGTTCTTCTGCCATAAGCTGATGAATGAAAGGGTAAGTTGGACAGGATGTCTCTATTCTATCCATTCCAGCCTCAGGAAATTATTTGAAAAGTAAAACAATAATGCACTCTAGAAATACCTGGGTCAGATCCAATGGAAACCCATAAGTGTCCCACAATGCGAAAGCATCCTGCGAACAAGAGACTGCCACGGTAAGACACTTAAAGACAGGCTATAGCAGTTAAACTAGAATGCTTTAATAAAGCAAATACTCCTCAAACCCAGAGAGATGGCCCTAAAAGAAAACATTACTCAACAGAAAAGTCAACAATGCGTGCATTTGTAACATATATCAGTGTCTAAATAATTCCCAGAAAGAAGCATAAAACACATGAAGCATTGCTTTGCCATTAAACTGAAATCATAAATTTATCCTGCATGCACGCACATAAGAGAAACAACCAAATTATAATAAGAAATGTACTTGCCTGCCCACTCAATCTTTTCCCCTGAACGTCCTGCGCAGCCTTCTTAAATTGTTCAATTCCCTGGAAATAGGTCAACCAGCTAGTCAAGCATCTGTCATTCTTCAACACCATAAGCTGGCATGTTATGCCAACCTAGAGCCTCAAGGCCCAAATAACATAAATTTTATGATTGTCTAAGGGTCCAAGATGCAGGCAAAAACTCAAGTAAGGGAGCTAGCATATGGAAATATATAAAAG
The DNA here is from genome assembly GCA_028583415.1 of Protea cynaroides. Lineage (NCBI taxonomy): Eukaryota > Viridiplantae > Streptophyta > Magnoliopsida > Proteales > Proteaceae > Protea > Protea cynaroides. The sequence goes on along the minus strand of CM053268.1, from coordinate 18,280,843 downwards.
CACAAAAGGAAGCAGAGAATCCAAACACATGCAAACAATGTTAAAAATTCTAATGTCAGAACACTAATAAAAAGAATTTGAAAACAAAATGGAAATAAAAAGGAGATGTACCATGTACACCAAAATAAACATGACTACCTTAAGCAACGTCCTCCCAAAACTTGTTTCCTCTGCAGCAATAGTGTCCCTGATGTTAGCTTCATGTTGCTTAAGTTCTGGAAAAACATCCCCCATGACTTTCACCACAACACTTACAAGCCTAAATATCAACACACTCATCAGTAGAAAATCATGCCAAGAAGACCAACAAGAAACATACAGATTAGACTACACTTTCTTATGTCCCCAATAATTAATGATGACAAGCACTAAATACACCATTACACAATTCACAAACAAGTATGATAAATAAAATAATCAAGCCTAAAAGGATGAGCAAAATAACTTAAAATACTCAATAATTATATCATCTTACCCACTGAAAAAACCCTCTTGAGCATTAAGGACTTCAGTTCCATAACGAACAGCTCGTCTAAGAATACGTCTTAGAACATACTCCCGACCCTCATTGCCTGCACATCAAACAGGATGGCATAAACTCAAGTTGAAAGGCATCCCTTTATATAAGTAACTAAAAGAGTGCATTAAAATATCGTGTGTGAAGGGGGGAGAGAGAGAGAGAGAGAGAGAGAGATTTTAAGTGGCAATGGTGCAAAAAATCATTGGACAGGAGAAAAAGGAAGGATAGAAACAAAGAACAGGACAACAGCAAAAGTCTGCTTACCTAACAAGAAGATGACCAGCCGCACCCGCCTTTCCTCAACCCAAACCAAAGACAAGACTAAAACAAACACCACCTCAAAAGTCAAAACCAACCTGACCACTACAAACGCTTCCATCCCTCTGAAGACGAACACCTTGGGAACTAAGACAGTAAAGGACGAGAAAACTCTACGCCAAAAGACATCCCAGGGTCCAGGGCTTTGAGGTTCTAAGTCAAGAGAGGTACTATATGCATGGTCATCCCCCAAAAGGAAGGTTAGCCCAAGGTCTTACTAACTTTAACTGCTCTTGAAGCTGCTTCATTGGTTTAAATTCATCTGAATCTTCTTTGACTCCATCCCATTCCCTTCTTAGTTGTTAACAGATCCCATTTGCCAGGCCTTTCTACAGAGGGTTCAATAAGAACCACGACATCATAATGACGCATTTCAGTAAAAATTGTATTAAACCAACTGGAAAGTTGGAAAATGACAGGCATTTTAGTGTAACTTATAGAGAGGCATGTTTTGGTATTGGGATGGGTTCAGCCGAGCCACTGGATCCATGCTTTTAATCCTTGGGTGAAGGTTCGTATTCATAAGCCAATTTGCAATACAACATACATAAATACAGAAGCCTTCCTCTCCCTCTCTCTAATGCAGTTACAGTGCAACAAGCGGACCCATTTTGATAGTATTTGGATATGGGCTTTTGTTTTAAATGCTTTTGTTTGTAACAGCCTCAATCATAAGGCCCAGAAATGAGGCTATAAAGGGATGCACGAAATTAGTATTTTAATTAGGTAGATAGCATTAGTAGTGGGGCCCATTAACTATTAGTTAAGAAGTTTATCTAATTAGATAGCTTTTAGAAGTCTTTTATATCTTTTAATCGTATTTTATCATTCTGGGATTATAACTTTAAAAATCTAAATTAATAATGATTCTAGTTACGTCTTTTATTTAAAGATTCTAACCTCCCCCCCCCCTCTCTCTCTCTGTCTGTCTCTCTCTCTCTCTCTCTCCCAACCCATGATTTTGATTAATGGAAAAGAATTAGTTGAGTTTGCTGCCTCTTCCTCTCTCCTTCTCTTTTCAACCACATTTCTCCCTCTCTCTCTCTCTCATCTCTCATCTCTCATCTAAAAAATACTGTTCAATGGTACCGTACACAGTCCCGGAACAGCCCCTACTTCCTAGCAAATCAAGTCCTTGTTCTCTTCCATTGATCTGAAAATCCACTACCGGAAGATCCTCTTTTCGATCTGTGTCACTCTTCCTACAATGGAAATGTACAACCAGAGATAGATTGCCATTCTGGTAGCTTGGCAAGTTTGCATCCAAAAAGAAATGATACATATAAAAGATTCACTAAAGCAAGGGCAAAGTGAACTATGAAGAGTACACCAAAATGCTCCTGGTTTTTAATTAAAAGTAGTTATAATCAGTAGGGAAAAAAGAAAAAGCAAAACCAATATAAAACAATTTCCAAATCAGTAAGGCATAGTCGCTGCATCAAGATACGTCTAAATTTCTAAAAGAAATCCACATCAAATGTCCAAGGCTTAAAACAGGAGCCTAATAACCCAAAGGACTACATGGAATAGAATCATTTCAACTTTGGGACACCTATAAACTAATGATATAGGTAGGAAACTAACAAATGACAGTGTTGGACAGAAGTACAGGGTATAAAACATGGCAACTGTTTTTTAGCGTAGGCTTGTAAAGGAAGCAGAAGTACTGGTGCTAGTGTTGTTGTTAAAGAGATAAGAATTAAGAACCTCCAACGGAGATAAGATAATTAAAAAAATGAATTTACACACAAAGAGGAATGAGAGTAAGAGCTTAACCACTTTCAGCTAAAAACCTGAAATTTTACCTGGACAAGAACCATCTGCAATTGCAAATGAAAGAGTCCTTATGTGGTCAGCCACAACCCTATAAGCCATGTCAACCTTTTCGACATCATCTGCTCCAACTTTTCCTGAGTATGGTTGAGCTCCAGTTGCCTACAATTAGATGGAACACAGAGAAAAATAGACCTATTAGACAAAGCCTAGTCAACCGTTAATTCAACCACTCTCCTAATGCTGGATCAAACACCAAAGTGTTATATATAAGACAACAGTCTTGTACTATCCTAGGGTTTTTAAAAATAAGAAAGAAAACAGTCTGTACAGGACGACAAGATTCCTCAGTAGCAGAGATGCACTCAAACCATATACATAAAGAGAGATATATCACTGTACTTTTAATTCTAAATCTCAGCAACATCTTCAAATTCTCAACCTCACCGAAATCTCGGAAATTTCCTTCTTTAAATGTTCAAAAAAAGCACTGTCCCAGCATAAATCTCAACCTCACCGAGACAAGGTCAAGATCCGAGATTTAGAACCTTGATTTGTATGAAAGCCAATAATGTGAATCCATAAAAGAATTACTGCATCTGACAAGAAAATTAGCCACAAATTTAAACCTTAAAGCAGACAAGGCAAGCAGCATAGTAGCCATACCGTTTGGATAGCATCGAATATGGGCATAAATACATCAGTGTCATAATTGCTCATTTTGTTCTGAAGAATAGAGGTCAATCGTTCAAAACCCATCCCAGTATCAACATGTTTTGCTGGAAGAGATTTTAGAGAACCATCACTTTCCCTGTTAAACTGCAGAAGAGAAACAGAACCATAATTACATAATACAAACATTGAACTACCAGGATGGCCAGAAACAATGGGGACACTGGATAAAGGTTTGTAATCCTTCTTGTACCAGTGATTCAATGACAGTCATTTTGCAAAGACAAGTTGTGGAAACATTGACGAATAGGCATTGCATTAAGGGGTGAAAGTTAATAGTATCCATTACATAATCCAGACAAATGTATAAGTGATGAAAGGTAATAAAAATATCCATTACATAATACAGACAAATGTTTCCAGAACAGATGGTGGCAAAATAGTTTCCGGCACAATTGGCTATTCCTTCACATGGGGTAATGATTTGATATTCTAACCACTGGAGAGATGAGAAATATATGGAGGCTACATGTCAAACTTGGTGGCTATCTCAATTGTAGCCCACCATGTACAAGGTTCTTCCCCATGCATCTCCAACATCCCAAAATTTTCAGAAAGATCTGACTTGTCAAACATTTTTTTACACATTATTCTGACAAGGGGCAAAACATATTGGATTGAAAATCAAACATGATTAAATGGCAGCATGTGGACTAAGTTTGAGCAGACCAAACTACTGCAGTGCTAGTCTGTGACTGCTGGTGCCAAAAGCCCACCCCATACATAGACAAATTAAAGAGTAAAAATGATAAATGATGTAATAAAGTACATATGGAATCATTTTCTTTAATCTCTTGGGGCCTTAATATATTCTCTCCATAAACACGTACATTAAAGGGAACATAAATTACAAAACCGGACAGGAAAAGTTTGGTTGATGGAACACAGATTGGGCTGCAATTTGGTTGGCAGGGTACCCCAAGTTTCTATTCTCACATGTCAAGTTTCAGCCCAAGCGAGGTTGGCCAAGTGGCAAAACAAAGAATTGCAAATCCAGGACTAAGGCTGTGTTTGGTATCATTTTTGTTTTTATTTTTCTGACAAGTTTTTGTTTATGTAGGTGTTTGGCATGATTTTTAAGTGTTATTTATGAAAAGTAAAAACAAAAATAAACCCAAATTCAAAAAGAGGTTGAGGCCTCTTTTTGATTTTTAGGCAAAAATCGTTTTTAGTATTTTTTGCTCATCTTTTAAGTTCCACGTGCTTTTTTTTATTTCCAACCACTCTAAAATCGAGGGTAAAAGAGTACAATACAATTTTAACATAACATTTCCCTGGACGTTCCCCTTCTCAGCTTTCTCTTCTCAAGAAGAGTTGCAGGGTTTGTCCTCCGCTCTGGCTATGTATAGGTGCCGTTGGGATGAGTTGCAGAAGCACTTTTTTCACGTGAGGAAGGAAACCCCAAGAAGGAATTGAGAAAGCCACGAATGATGGATCGTGTTTGGTCGGTGTAGAGTCTAACCGTCTTCCACCAGCCAGAAAAGGAATTGAGAAAGACACGGATGATGCGTTTCTGGGATCTCTGCCAGCACCCATACCAGATGGTATGGATGGTGATATTGTTAGTGAGGATGGGTCCCATGTGGTACTTGAGGTGCACGAATTTGGAGGAACCCTCGTTGTTCCTCAGTTCCTTATATACAGAGAGACAGAGTAAAGCCATCTGGTAAGGATGAAAAGTATTTCTTTTTCTTTTCCTTTTCCCTTTCATGAGTTTTTTTTTGGGTTGTTGTGTTGTTTTATTATTATTTTTTTTCCCCTTCAAATTAATTCATTTTTTTAAGAAAATGAAGGATTGTGAAATGAGTATTTGTTTGTCTGTTTGTTTGGACATTAGGACTTTGGCAGGAGAAGCGTCAAGCGTGCCATTCCAAAATGTCATTGAGCTAAAGAAGTAAAAGAGCCAACATGGAAAGCCAATTCAGGCCGAAGAGCCAACATGTAAGTGTTTGGTTGATTCATTCATACTTAGATCATTTTTTTTCTGGGTTTTTCTGAGATTACTGTTGATTTTGTTTTAGATGTCAAATGGAGATACGTTTTAGACCAACCATGACGAATTAGATTTAGAGTTCTTCGAGGCAAGGAATGGTGGACTGGCAGATTCAGACAAATATTTACGGTAACGGAAGCACAAGCATTGGAAGGGAAGAGAGATACGATCTATTGTTCGATCCTTCAGCATTATCTGGACTGAGAATTTCATCATGTAACTTCTTCAGTGAAGTTTCAAATTTACAATCAATTACCAGAATCGGTCTATGGTTCGATCCTTCCTTCTTCTTTGCTTTTAATATGAACAGATGAACCCTCTGCTAAAAATGATAGAAAAATCTTTATTTTTACTGCATCTTTCTGCTCTGGTTTAACTTATTTGATTGTGTTGATTTCGAAAATGTTGATAAGTCGCCTTGAACCTCTATTGATTATTATTAGATTTAGAACAGAAGGTATACGACAGAACTGTTTTTTCATATACCTCTGTATGAGATGTACATTTTTATGTATTTATCATCCAATTTGTAAGTCTAACTAATACATTTACAGGTAACTGACAGAGTGCAGATCATGGTTATTGTAGTGGGTTTGGTTGACACAAGATGGGTGTAGTTATAGGTAGTTCCTTAACAGCGATGGGTGAGACTCATTCTGTGGTCATTGTTTGGGCCAATTTCTTGGTATGCTATAGATGGATCTATAAAAATTATAAAAATTATTTTTAGATATAGACATACCAAATCTATTTCTCATTCAGCAATCTATTTTTTATTGTAGTTACCAAACGAATTTTTATTTTTTATCAAAAATGGTTTTCAAAAATACTTTTTGAAAAAATAGCAAAAATCAAAAAACAAAAATGATACCAAACACAGCCTAAGGAGAGGGTGCTCCAAATACATGGGAGGGTTTTAATTAAAAGTTCACATATATATCAATCTGAACTATAATATACAAAACATAAAGCATATATCTTGTCACTACCTCAAACTTAAAGCATATGCAAAATGAAGTCATTGACATGTCACCATGTTCACTACATTATTTTCTACTTTTTCTCTCTATCAATGAGCCTCATTTTTTTGCTACAAGAAAATTATCAATACAAATAAAATAACAGGGGCAATTAATATGTGGTGAAGAATAATAAGACCAAAGTGGCGAAAGTACCTGAATGAAGACAAGATTCCATATCTCAATACATGTGGGATCATCATTATTGACCAATGAAGCAGCATCTCGGTTGCCAATTCTGTCAAAGTGGATTTCTGTGCAAGGACCACAAGGACCAGTATCACCCATCTCCCAGAAGTTATCCTACTTGAAGTTAAAAAAATACAAAAATAAGTTAAGTTCTTCTTCCTCCGCCAAAACACAGTGAGTATTTGAAAAGCAGGGGAGAGGAGGAGAAGAAAAGGTCAATGTACCACAGGCATTTATGAACAGGTATTTCTCAATGGAACCTATCATTCCCCCCCCAAAAAAAAAAAAAAAAAAAACACACACACACACACCCCCTTACAGATTTCTGGTGCATCCACAGTATCATGTTGGGCGCTTGTGTAGACACAGCTATACACTCATTTGGATGCTGCACTACAGGACCCTCCCCCCCCCCCCCCCACCCCCCAAAAAAAAAAAAAAACTAGATTTCTTTCCACATGATCCTGCATGGATGTTTTCTATCTTCCTAAATTTCTTGCTGATTGTTTCCTTTTACTTGTTTCATTAGCATGCAGTAATACATGCAAATACATATAACTGTATGTGTTTCCCTTAGATTACTTAATGTTGGCTTACCTGCTACATAGAATATATTTTTAACTAACATATTATTGTAATTGTAAGTTTATCTTAGTAAGTTGTTAAAGTCAAAATTGGTAGGTTAAAATAAAAGTCTTTCGTAGGTAAGGTAAAAAATCAATATTGGTAGGCTAAGTCACCATAGTCATCATATCATATTTATGATGAGTAGTTAGTCATCATACAATATTTATGATAAGTGGTTGATAGGTAGTGGTTGGTTGGTGTATTTATATAAAAGCAAATTTCTTTTCCTATAAATAGAGAAGGCCTCTGTCATATTTTGATAAGCCAAGTATTCTCACTTTATTATTTCAACACATATAAAGGCATAAGCAAATAGAAAACACCCTCCCATAAACTAAGCATCAACGATCCCAATGTGAAGCCGCCCTTCCATTTTTGCGAAGGAGCTTCAATGAACTATTCTGAAGATATTCTAATAAATGTCAAATATCTTTCTACAGACCAGTATTCATCTCGTCCTACCAACATAAGTTGGATGAAAGGAGAGCCCCAAAATACCAGCTCTTATTTGAACATCCCCTCTTGATCTTATACCTTGCCATCAAATCATTTGAACTCCTAGGGCTGATAATTGCAACTGCATATTACATGTGTTCTTGCGCTCATTGATGCACTGCTAACATATCTGTTAATTGTTGTCTGATATTGTATCATCAGCCACCATGCTTGGACCAAGCCAAGGGAGTAACGCAATTAGAAACACATTGGATGTCAGTCCAGTGGTCCAGAAAAGAAAATTGTGGCTGTGCATTGCAGCTGTCATTCTTTAGAGCCTTCTGTTTAGAAAGAAATACTGACCACTTGGCCAATCCAGCCAATATGGTGGTTTATAAGCAAAGAGGGATACTTTTCTAAGAACCATAGAGATACAGACTTGCGCACTGCAGTTACACAAACAAACTGGAGGAAACTTTTTTAACTAGTTCACTATAGAAGGCTGGAATTATCGAGCCTTGGGGACCTTGAACATTGTAGTAAGGTCATTTGCACCGACTCTTTCACATTCAACAGGCTTTCTTATGTTTTATCCGAAAGAAATTGTCAAATTGGAACAAAATTAACTCATACAATGTGAGAAAAATCAACCAAAACATGTCTTCATGATGCAGATCGGAGAGATGAGATCTACTGGTGAAGGGTTAAAGAGAGAGAAGAAGAAAGAGAAGGTAGTAGGCTGTTAAGGGGCTGTGAACAGTACCCCAAGAATCATGCTTAGAAAAAGAGGAAAGAACAGAGCAGAGAGCGAAGAGAAGAGATCATGAGAGAGAGAGAGAGAAGAAAGAGAAACATCAATCTCAATCTCAAAATAAAACTAACTTTAATTCATTCCATCAAATCATAGGGACTAGGGAGGCTATTGTGCCTTTACATTGCTTTGTCATGCTGAAAACAGAAATACAAAAAAAAAAAAAAAAAAAAAATTAAACCTCACCATCGATTGGGATGAAGTAGCATTCTTAAATTGACTCAAAAACTAAAGGAATTAACTCAACTAAAAGAAAGGATACCTCCACTTGCGTGGACTAAGATGGAGTTCCCTAAACTAATAAGATAACAAAATAAAGAGACAAATCCCCGCAAGTTAAGTGTCCTTAACTAACCAAACTCTTAATGAAACTAAGAAGGAAGCTAAGATAAAATAAGAAACTAACATCGGTCAACTACTAAGACTAATAGAACACTAGTAACTAACCTTATCGCTAAAGCATGGGGTCCACTACTAATTAAATATTAATTTTCGTACACCCAACTAGACCCCACTCTTGGACCTTATAACTAAGCCCATTACAAAGAATAAACCCAAAAAGTAGAAGCTCAACCCAACCTAGAACTAAATCCTAGCCTTCAATTGGGCCTACATTTTTTTTTGGGTGAGTAAATTGGGTCTACATTACTTCTATAATAAAATGATTCTGCTTCTCCTCCAAGGTTCGAGGTGCCGGTTTTCAATGGGATCTTTCCTAGGACATCTTGAAACCTTGGTTTTGAAGCCCAAAAGTGTTTTTTTTTTATTGGATTTTGTTAGTGTAGCCTATTTTAACCATTTTACACCTATTTCCCACATTAGTTAAAAAAAATAAAAAAAAATCTAAAATGATGATATGTGTTGTGAACCCAAGTTTGCTAGTGCACACTGAGACCTGGGATCATGGTTCGAAGTAGTTGTCAAAGCGTCACCTAGGTGTCACCTATGCACCGCCTAGGCGCCCAGGCCCCATTGTGACGCCATGGAAAATTAGACACCTTGGTCGCCTAGCGGGCGCCTTGGTCCCCTAGGCGCTTCGTTAGGCCTCCAACGCCTTGATTCGCTTTGGCGTCTTGACAACCATGCGAGGTGCCGATCGAAACCATGTGGTTTTGACTGGCATAACTAGGTTTCGACCTAGGTCAAGACGAAACCTTAGGTCGGTCTTGAAAAGTACCAGGTTTCAACTTTATTTTGGTTCACTAGCCTTAAAAAAGTATAGGTTTCGATCGAAACCTGTCTATATCTACAAGTTTCAACCCAAACTCAACTAGATTTTGAGTCCAAAGGCAGGAACAATAAACAAGAACAACATTTATTAGGTAGCACTTATTTATGAATAATATCATTACTTAAGATATTATTCATAAATAAGCAAACACACCCCATTTGAATCCAATAAAAATACTCTAAAAGAATAAAAAGTCAACCCTCCAGTTCAAAAACAAAAACGGATTTTTGGGTGCAAGGGCGATTTACTTTCAAATACTAAGCTTTTTCCCAAATCTAAGAAATCCATAAATTTTATTATTATAAAGCATCACTATAAACCAAGTGGGCCAAAATAATCTCTTACTTTGATGCCCAAAAAATTATTTCCATTTAGACGACATTAAACAGTATTCGCGTCTCCAAACAAGGTTCGACCGGAGTGTAACTCCTTCATTATAACTCGGATTTAAGCAATCTTAGATTTATTGGAAAGCTGATTACGCTAGCTTTGCGATAAATCCGAAATTGCTTGAATCCGAATTATATTGAAGGAGTTAAGCTTTGGTCAAACCTTGTTAGAAATACGTGAATGTTGTTTAAAGTCGCCCTGAATGAAAATATTTTTTTGGACATCAAAACAAGAGATTATTTTGGCACACTTTTAGTTTTTAGTGATGCTTTAATTTAATAAGATTTATGAAATTTTTAGATTTGGGTAAAAGCCTAGCACTTGGAAGTTGAAAATTGCCCCACACCCAAAAATCCGATTTTTTGTTCTTGAATTGGAAAATTAACTTATTATACTTTTGGAATTTTAATTTTAGACACTTTTATTGGATTCAAATGGGGATGTTTGCTTATTTATGAATAATAAATAAGTGCTGCCTATTTAACTATGGACACAATCCCAGGTTTCAGTGTACACTAGCAAACTTGAGTCCACACCACATGTTATTATTCTGGATGTCTTTTTTTTCAAACTAACATGTGAAATAGGTATAAAAAGGTTGAAATAGACTACACAAAAACAAAAAAAAAAATAATCAGATAAAAAAAAAAGTTATGGACCTCGAAACCATGGTTTCAAGGTTTTCCAGGAAAAATCCCTGAGACAACTCGGTTTCGAGGCTAGTCGAAACCGGTACCTTGAACCCTTGCCTGGGATTATATCCAGAGTAAAGTAAGCAGCACTTATTTATGACTAACATCATTTAAGTAAATGTTTCTTTAATTTTATAGTTCATTTACTCAAGATAATATTCATAAATAAGCAAACACCCCCAGTGTAAATCCAATGAAAGAAATTAAAAAATTCAAATTCCAAAAGGATAAAAAGTCGACCCTACAATAGAAGAACAAAAACTGGATTTTTGGGTGCGGATGCGATTTTCAACTTCTAAATGCTATGCTTCTTCTCAAATCTAAAAATTCCATAAATTTTATTATACTGAAAGATCACTAAAAACTAAAAGTGCGCCAAAATAACCTCTTACTTTGATGCCCAAAAAATTATTTTCGACCAGGAAGGTTTAAACAGCATTCGCATATTCCAAACAATGTTGACTGGAGCGTAACTCTTTCAATATAACTCGGATTTAAGCAATCTCAGATTTATAACAAAGCTAGCACAATCAGCTTTCCAAAAAATCTGATCCGATTTATAATGAAGGAATTATACCCCGGTCAAACCTTGTTTGGAGTAAGCGAATGCTATTTAAAGTTGTATGAATTGAAATAATTTTTTGAGCATCAAAGCAAGAGATTATTCTAACGCACTCTTAGTTTTTAGTGATGTTTTATTATAATAAGATTTATGAAATTTTTATATTTGAGGAAAAAACTAGCATTTGAAAGTTGAAAATCATCTTGCACCCGAAAATCCAGTTTTTGTTCCTGAATTAGAGGGTTGACTTTATATCCTTTTGGAATTTGAATTTTATACTATTTTTATTGGATTTAAATGGGGGTTGTTTGCTTATTTATAAATAATATCTTAAGTAATGTTTTAAATAATATTAGTCATAAATAAGTACTACCTAATAAGTGTTGTTCTTATGTACTGTTTCTGGCTTTGCAATCTAAACCCGGTCGACTTTAGGTCAAAATCTATCCAAATTAATAATTTTTTAATCAAAACCTTGCATTTTATATAAGGGGGTGGACCAAAACCAAGTCGAAACTGAAACCTAGTCGATTTGGGTTCGATCCACAGAGTCGTGCCGACCCAGCTTGGAACCGAGTTATGCCGGTTGAATCCAGTGGTTTCGATTGACACCTTTAACTATGATCTCCTCTAAGGGTAAATTTGGAGGTAGATGACTCCAAGCCTTTGACAGATAACGAGGATAGGGTTGTACAGATTCCTATTCCCCTTGCCCTAGTGGCTGCTGAAGTTAGATGCAGTGGTTCTACCAACCGTACTCCCCCTTGATGTCACTTTGTTTCCTTAAGCAGAGTCACTTCCTTAAGCAGACTAGGTCAAGGAATTATAATGGGTTACCGAAAACCATAGTATCCGATAGGGACGTCAAGTTTACTAGCCATTTTTGGAGGACTCTATAGCGAATCCTATGTGCTAAACTCCACTTTTTTTCAGCTTTCTACCCTCAAACTGATGGTCAAGCTGAGGTCATTAATATGAGTTTAGGTAACTCGTTGCGTTGTCTCCTAGGTGAGCATCTTACTAGTTGGGATTGTGTTCTTACTCAAGCTAAGTTTGCATATAACCTTCTTAAAAACCGAACCAACATACTTTCTCCCTCTAAGATTTGCTTAAAATACCAACCCAGGACACCCATAGATCTTGCCTCTCCTGTGTCTAGCTCTAAGACTTCCCAATCAACCGAGTCTTTTGTACGGCACATACATGATTTACATGCAGATATAAGGCAATGGATATCATTGAGCCATGATCAATATAAGTCCAAGGTGGATGTGCATTGACAGCTACAAAAATTTCAAGTGGGCGACATGGTGATGGTTACATGAGGAATGGCACCCACCCTTTTAAGAACTTTGAAGGGACTTGTACTACGAGCATGTAGTTTGCTCGCTTTCTCATTCACAAAACGCTGCGGTCTGATCTGACCTGTTGTTTCCTTCTACTCATATGATCTTGATGACTTCCCATTTCTCCTTGATGGCACAATTGACAGACCACCTCCCTTCTTCCTACTTCCTTACCACTTATACCTAAGCTTGATAAGAGAGCTGAAGAAGTTGAGGACATCCTTGATGAGAGAATTGTATCTACACGCACAGGAGGATCCGAAGAGATTTTAGAGATATGGCATGGTCGACCCGACATTAAATGCACTTGGGTCACATTTGAGGAGCTGCAAAAGATCAACCCAACCCTGCTAGAGTACTACATGAGCTTTCTTTCACCAGAGGTGAATTCTTCCAAGCGGGGGAGAGTTGATGAGGACATCAGTCCACTTGACCGGGGCCTTAGAGTCTACTAGAGGAGGAAACGCAGACATCAGTCCTCCATCCCATCTCTTTGGACCAATGATGAGTTCAGGTGTTATCATATTGATAGGACCCAGCTGGCTGATGAACCCCACATGTGATGGACAGCAAGTCTAGTTTTAGTTTTCTTCTTTTCTTATTATTATTTCTGCCTATTAACTTTAATACAGAATGTGTTTGTTTTATTTCAGTTATGCCTGTATTTCAGTTTCTATTTAAAGGTAGTGTGGTGTTGGACAATTATAACCACTCACCAAAGCAAGAATGTGGACAGAGAGGAGATTTGCTATGGATGTCGAATGCTCTTGAAATTAGGTCTCAGTTTGTGCCATGTACTAATCAAGCTTGGTATCAGTCTTCTGTTGACTCTCCTGTGATTCCTTGTACAGCTTGTAAAGCTCGGCATGGGTGATGTGGGGTTGTCCTGTCATAGTGCCATAGTTACAATATAGAAAAAGAAGAAGGAATTTCAGCTCTAATACTAATTGATGAGGGACCTGGGTTGGGATAACCCTGTTTGGATCCTCTATGGGCCTACGGAATCAACAAAGAGCTCGATTTAAAATTGTAGTGGCAAAATTGTAAATATCTCAAGTGAATTGCAATTCTGTAGATAATCAGAACTGTTAATCTCCCTTGTGTCAAGCAAACAGACCCTTAGGAATTAGGACTAAACTGGGAGTGGAACTTTAAGTGAAGGGAAATTCTGGAATCTAAAATAGGAGGATAGGATAAAAATAGATTTGAGAGCAAGATTTTGTAATTAATACCTCCTCCCCTTCAACCTCACGATGGGTTCACCAGTTACAGTGAACCAGAGTTAGTCCTGATGAAAAATCTCCTCTAATCTTTATGGTTGGATATGAAGTTTCAGAGAAGGAATCGCAATCACCAGCCCTATTGGTTCCAGAAGATTTTCTGCTCCAACAACCAAGCATATCATGGTGTGGATAAGTTGCTGAAATCAAACCTAGTGGAAGGACAGAAGGCAGGTCTGGTTGCAGGTTTGATTCCCACAGCAGAGTGAGTATTTAGGGCTAGAGTTCTAGGATTTTGTTCGCTCGTGTAGGGAAATGAGCGTCCAAATCTCAGTTCAAATAGAATTGCATTAATAGGGTTCCAGTGAACCCTTCTCAGATCAGCGGTAATGCTAAGCAGTGAGAACCAGTGAAAGTGAGAAACTTCAACAATAAATAAAGAAAATCAAAAAAGAAATCAGAAACAAGGAGGGAAGAGGAAGAGGAGAAGAAGGGAGAGAAACCCAAGATGGAGAGTTGACCCATGGGGAAAGGAACCTGCCACGGCAGTAGCTCAACAGCACAAAATTTTCTAAAAATTCTATTCCATTTAATAATCTGAATAGTCCATGATTACAAGCAGACTTACAAAGAAAACTGAAAATAGAGTCCTGAAAGACCTCTAAAACAGAAACCAAAATAACATAAACTCCTACTCAGATAATTCTCCCGAAAGCTGAAACAACACTTAAACAAAACCTATATTATCTCGTACATTGACAGCATAAAGTAAATAACTCAATAATAACCAAAAAAAATTAATTTAAATTCCTAACTACCCTATTGAATCCAAACCCAGTTGGTTTGGTCTTGGTCCATTGTGACCTGGGTTTCCAGTTACGGTCAGCCCAGTCCAGCCATGTGATTGCTCCTGCATCACCCAAGTTGGGAAGCCTATTCTGTAATTTTGGTGCTTTGTTCAATATATTTATTTCTATTCACCCAGAACAAAAATTCTGCATCTACTACGTTAAAAGTGAAAGGTTTGATAAACTCATGAACGTTCAACAATGCAAACTAAAATATTGCACATAAAACGGTTAGGAATCAATTATAATGGGTATGTGGTTGCCATGATTGGAGTGTCAACCAATTCGCCAGATCTGGAGGCACCTTTTTCCAGGTCAGCTGTCCCTGTTTGGTGGAGGCTAAAAATGTGATTTATAAGTGGTTCTCAATGGTGTTGATAGTCATCCAACTCCAAGTAGATATGAAGTATACGAGTATGGTAGAAGCAAAACTTGAATATTATTTATTTCTAACCAACTGGAAATATGTCAGCCCATGTCAACAGCATTAAAGAAATGAAGAAAAAACATAGGTCAAGTAACTTAAAAAAAAAAAAAAGGAGAATACATGAGTAGGACTCTTTTTTACCAATGCCTTGTTAAGAAACAAATATATTAAGCACGACCATGCACTGTATAGACTCAGAAGACCATGTATAGAATCACAAGACCAAGAGATATGCCAGCAAGTTCTATCATCTCTATGTCGAGAAGAAAATATCCAAGCAAAACATACCTTAGTACCGAAAGGCAGTACACGTTGAGGAGGCAAAAAGTTCAGCCATATCTCCTTAGCTTCATCATCAGCAGCAAGACCAGATTTCTCGTCACCCCCAAAATAGGTGGCATAAATCCGATCTGTTGGTAATTTATACACCTGTAGACATAACCATAGAATTAGAGAAGCAAAATATAAGATTACATAATAATCCATACTGTTTTAGTTATCATATAGCTAGGCATTAAGAGGATGTACAAATTGAAGTGCCAGCAATAAATTTTCTACAACAAAGAGTCCCAAGTTCCAGTCATATGTGTGACAATTTTCTCATCTAAACAGTAGGAAGCACTAATATATAACCAATGTCTAACTACAAAACAAAATCCGCACATCATATCAAATATTTTGCTTTTTTTATTGGGTGGTGTTAGTGACAAACAAAAAAAATTCCAACTTAAATGAAGTACCAAATTTCGAATAAATTAAGGGTCTGGGGGGCTTTTCGAGTAATAGCATTGATATAACTAACTTGCGAGGGGTTTCCTCCTGCTTATATTAAAGAGTTTACTTTCTTCATATCAAGGATGGAGTGAAGGTAAACGTAGGGGAGAGTGGCAATCAGTCATCCCTGCAAAGGGAGATTCACAATTCCACAGCTAGAGTTTTCGGAACCTGAACAATGACCTTTCGAGACGTCATGTTGAACTCCAGCTCAAGAGAAGACCCAGGAGAGGAGAATCTTCCTGTAGCAAGAGAGTGGTGGGAATCAAGAGAATAGCTGTCACAGAAAAGTAGATGGTGATTTGGATCAATCTTGGCATTGGATTGTAGTTTAGATGGGAACAAAGAAGTAGGTAGAGAAGGGGGTTTTGATCATAATGGGTAAAAAAGTCACTGAAGGGTGCATGGCAATTCCTGTAGATGATCCCATGGTCCCATCGATGGTGTTAATAGGGAGACTGGTTATAGAGATGAGATGGAAGTTTAGTTGATGATAGGGAAGATAATGATCTCCTCGACGGAAGTAATTCTAGGTTGGAGGAGGTTAGTAGATTGTTTAATAACATCTTTTTCCATGAGATACTGTAATCAGTTGGAGACTAGAGATAAAGGGGCGTCAGGGGGCATCCTGTTGACAGTGTTTTCCTGAATCTTGGCAGAGAGAATAGCTTTTGTTTTCATTTTGATTCACAGTTTGTGCATATTGGCTGATACACAATCTTACATGTTCTTTTTTCTTAATAATTTTTTCCCTTGCCTATCCAAAAGAAGAAATATTTTATTACAGAAGAGCTAAAATATTACATGAACATATGGCACAACAAGAACAACAATGAGAACCCAACCAGAAAAACTGAATAAGGATGAATGATGGTATACATCCCATAGTTGTCAAGGCGCCAAAACGACTCAAGGCATTGGAAGGGTGTCTGGGCGCCTAGGCGTACCCAAGGCATAACCTATGCGTTCCCAAGTCGTTGTATGGGTACATCTTCCATTAGAGGATTTATACAAAAGGAAGGGGGTTAGAGCATCAATTTTTATTAATTTTAACATATGCATGATTTCATGATGGTGTATATATGTACTTTATACATCCAATAAAAATGCTACAAATGGCATCAATTACAAAAATAAATAAATAAATAAAACAAGGCGTGATAAAATAAGGCGATCAACTACCCAGGGGTTGAAAGACCGCCTAGACAGCTAGGCATTGGCAACGCCTTGACAACTATGAGACATCCAAAAACGTAAGCTGCCTAATCAGCTTTTGCTAACTCATCGAAAATAACAATAACTCTACAGGTAAATTCACTATACTGAAATGGGTAGTATGGAATTTAGAAAATGAAGCAGGAAAAGTAGAAAATATATACCCACTGACCTGTGTCAGAAGCTCCCATGCCCACTCAATTGCTTCCTTTTTGAAATAATCTCCAAATGACCAGTTTCCAAGCATCTCGAAGAAGGTATGGTGGTAAGTGTCTTTCCCAACATCATCAAGATCATTGTGCTTCCCCCCAGCTCTAATGCATTTTTGGGTGTTACAAGCACGTTTGAGTTTACTCAATGAAGTGTTAGGATCAGCAGTTCCTAAAAAGATTGGCTTGTATTGGTTCATGCCTGCACAAATAGAACAGTTCAGTCATCGAATACTGATCTTATATAAAACCAGGTTAATTCTACACCCTCCCTCCCTCCCTCCCCCCCCCCCCAAAAAAAAAAAAAAAAAAAAAAACACCCCCCACAAGGTCATCACCAATTTGTATTCTCTTCTCCCTATTGTCAACGAAGAACTTTAATTCATACCAACATCCTTGAAAGGCTACCTCATTGAGATCACCAATTCTACCCTAAAATGTCATGTTTCTAATAAAGAAAGTCACAGGAACCTATATCAACCCAGATTACTAGGATTTTGAGTATTGTCTATTACAAATTTGTTGCATTAATTTGAGGGCTAAAAGCTGCAAAAACAAAGTTTTAATATTCTAAATTTTCAGCATCTTTTCCTCCAAAGCATGTGCATAACTCCACTTTCCTCTCCTGTTAAACTAAATGGAAAAATATACTGGCAAGTATGAGAATAATTACGTAAAAAAAGGGCAAAACAATCTTCTTTTCTTCCTTGATTTAATTATAAAAAAAAATTAAAATATGAAAATGCAGCTCTACAAATGCACAGGCAATAATCTGCACAAACTGGACTTCTTTCCACGTATAAACCATCTGCAAATGGAAAACTACACAAAATTCCTATGGCATTTTAAAAGCATTTCAATGTCAATATCTGTAATTATTATATTTTCATCATAAATCTGTTACATCAATCTTATATTAATGATCAAATCTCCCTCCCATAAGTCTGGACCAGATACGGCTCTACAGCTAAAGAAGCACCCAAAAACGACAATAATAGCTTTCACCCCACTCACTCGGGAAGGAGAAAAAGAAATCTTAGCAGCTTTTCATATTTCACACTGCTTCTAAATATTCTCTGTTCAGTAAGGCCCTATCAAGTAAGCCACTCCGAACGCTAAATTCATTTAATCAATCAACAAACACAAACTTTTAAACTCTCAAAAATCCCAAAATCAGATAGTCAAAAATAAATTTCCATCAAGTGGGTATGACAAATAGAAGGAGACGAACCAGCATTAGCGAAGAGGAGAGTGGGGTCGTTAACAGGTACGACAGGGCTGGACTTCCAGAAGACATGATCCTTCGCTTCAAAGTACTTGATGAAGGTGTCCCTGACTCTGTTAGCAGGCCATTCCGGACTCTGATTCTGTTGTCCAAGTCCAGGCATGGTGGATGACAACGACGATGAAGGCAAAGTAGGTGTAGAGAAGAAAGAGATTGCGGAAGAGACTCTAGCCCTAAATGGACAAAGTGATGGAAGAGAAGATGGAGAAGCTGTTGCCGCCGCTACCAGTACACCAGTAGCCCTACTACAACCATGACCCATCCATGTAAGCTCCACATAATCTCTTTCTCAGCTATTTCTTTCTCTACCCCCTTTCCACCGTAACGGTGAGTTCAATTCCTCGCCGATATTTTGATCCCCGCCAACAATACTCGGCTCTTTTTCTAAGCAACCTTTCCTTTTTTTTTTTTTTTCCTCTTACAAAGAAAATTTCAGCATAAGCCCATAGGCCCCACCTCGGGGATTCCAGACAAAGGGTGGTAATTTTTTTGGTGTGTAATCGGGACCCACCACATCGGATTAGTTCCAGGATTCCAGGCCAAGGGTTTTTTTTGAGGCTAATGGGTCCCACTAGATGGGGATTGGTTTCCACTAGAACTGGGGAGAAGGAAGTGCTACTGGCCCACAGGTAATATATGAGAATAAACCTCAAGAGTCAAGACTTCCAAGTTCCAAGGTGTGGCTCACTCTCCTCTCTTCTTTAGATTTAATATGCAAAAAAAAAGTTTACTCTCCCAAAAAACGTCTTCCCCTTAAATATTATTTACCGAAAGTTTTTTCCTAAGAGGAAAAAAAAAACTATATCTTTGACTTTAGGTTTGCAGGCATTAGATCGGAGTCTAGTTTATATAGTTTATATTAATGTGGGTGGTTTGGATAGTTGGTCGTTCATCGGGACGTGTCACTATTAATTTTTTTTTTTTAATCATGTGGAAACATGGATTAAGTATCGAATTTATCTAAATTTTCTATGTCTTAATATAATGTTCTAAAATTTAAATAAAAAAAATCTATATAAAAATTAATGATCATTAACAAAAACAAGAGAAGATGAATCATCTCATACGATTTAGTGGCCAATTTTGAAATATTATTTTTCTAATGAACATTTATTCAATAGTTTTTTTTTTTTGGGTAGAAATTGAAACTATTCATTGGATAAACAACATTTATTCAACAGTTAAAAGGGAAAATTCCACCCCCCAAATATATCTGTCTGAGAATGTTTATTTCTTTTATGTTTCAAGTTTTGATTAAAATCCCTCACCTACAGCCTTCCACAGCCTCCAAAAAATATCCTGACATCTTTTGCTAATGGGTACAGAAAGAACTGATTAACTGTGGCTGTGGGACTATAATCCAGTATTTATTGAATACTACTATAACTCTACAACCCTTTCCATAATAGAATTAGGGTTACCAAACTTATCTCATACCATGTGACGAATCAAACTAAATCGATTCTACCATGTCAATTAGACTCCCACTGAATTAACTGATTTAGGTAATTAATTAAGCCCACATAAATCTAACATCCTTATCTTGGCCCATAATATCAACTACCTCCTTTACTTTTGAAAATAATTATCAACACACCCTGTTAGACCATTAAGTGTTGAGATGAATCGTAACTATTGTTTTCAATGACAATATTATCCTTGATATTGTAAAATGTCATTTGTATCCCTTTGAAACTTAAATAAAAAGATCTTCACGTTTTACTTTCTTCTTTTGTTGTTTCTTCATAATCTTCATTTTATTATCTCAATCAAGGCTCCAACTCTAAAACTGCTCGTCTTCGCCTCTTCTTCTTCACCATCAACTGCTCTAGCGTTAGCAGCCTTAGTTCCACCAATATAGGCTTGAGCTCATGGTCGATGAGCTCAATGACCTAGAACGCAAAGGTTTCTTCGCTCACCTAGAAATTGTAGAGATTATAAAGAAGAGAAGAAACTTCAAGTACCGACTGAAGTGTCCGAGCCCACTCAAGCAATATTACTTAGCTTACATTGAGTACGAGAAGCAACTTGATTCGCTACGTTGACTTCGCAAGAAGTCAGTGGTTCGACAATTGAAGGCAAGGGGCAAAAAGCGGATGAGGAAGTCTATCTCTGATTTGGCCGGCGTGTCCAAGATTGTGGAGATTTACTGTCTTGGCGTAATGAGATTTAAAGGCGACATTGATCTCTAGTTTCAGTATCTGGAGTTTTTTTGTGAAAGGTCATGGAAGGATGAAGCAGGTAATTGGGGCCATTCTCATATGCTGCACAAAGTCTTTATGTTTTATACTTATCTGCTTCAATCCATTACACAACACAGGGGTTCATAGTCTCTTCCAAATTAGGTTTTCATAGCCTACAAGCTTGGTAGAAAACAAAAATTTGGGTATTACAGTTGGAATGCTTGAGGGGTTTATAGTTGGGATCCTTGAGGGATTCTAGCTTCTGAAAGAATAGTTGCAGGTATAATCGTGGTTACAGAGTAACCAAAACAGATCCCTACTTGTGTCCATGACAAAGGGGACAATTTGAGGTGGAGTACCGAAGCCAAGAGAAAGGATGAGAAAGGAAAGCGTCTGGTCTAAGGTACCCTTGGAACCTCAGCGATCAACCTCAGAACGGTCCCTTTCCCCTTGCTTTCCTTTTCTTGAGTCTTTCGGACCCTTCCCCCTTTTTTCTTTCTCTGTTGACGATCGCTTGTGCGTCATCGTCTTTCTTGGTCTTGACACCATGTTCCACTCCGATAACTTCCTTAAAGAAGAAGAATCAGAGAAGTAGTAGAATAAAATATGCAACTTAATTGCAGAAGAAAGAATGACACTTAATGAAGAAAACAACTTGATTTTTATAATGTTAATATAAAAAACTATATAACAAAAATAAGAAATTTGATTTTAAAGAGAGAGAGAGAGAGAGAGAGAGAGAGAGAGAGAGAGAGAGAGAGAGAAAAGAAGAGGTATGTTAATCAATTGTCTTCCTTGGATTTTGGGCAACTATTTGCTAGGTTTTTACGGTGCTTGTAGATTTTAGAAGAAACGAAGATGATGAAGAAAGTAAAACTTGAAAATCTTTTTACTTAAGTTTCAAAGGAATAAAAATGACATTTTACAATCTTAGGGATAATATAGCCATTGAAAATAGTAATTACAATTCGTCTCATCACTTAATGGTCTGACAAGGTATATTGATAATTATTTTCAAAAGTAGGGGAGGTGGCGGGGTGGTAAATTTTTCCTCGTTAAAATAACAAAATCATTTTTAAATACGAGGGGTTTGGATGCAAAGTAAATTGACATTTAATAAACAAATAGAATGATTTGAGTTAGTGATAGTCATGCAAGATAATGATGAAAAAGTTTAATTTTAAGCTTTGGAAAATTTAACTTCACTTCCCTTCTCTGCTGTTCCCTTGCAACAAAACAGGACTAACAAGAGTTTTGAAATATCATGATACAAGGAATAATATGATCGTGTCAAAGTTTAGTCTTTTTTTTTTTTTTTTGAATAAAAATCTACAGAGTCCATTCGACCTATCACATTTTAATTGTAACCAAGTTATAAGTTATGTAACTCTTAGATGTTCATTGTTGTGGAGCTTCTTGACTTAATTATTTTTACCTTTCTAAATGGTTAACCCTTTTTTTTTTTTTTGCTAAAGCTCAGTAGACTATATTAAAAATTAAATAGAATAATAAATACAAAGAACCATGGAAGGAAAAGTTTTTGTTTTTTTGGCAAGTTTTTGTTTTTGTAGGTGTTTGGTATCATTTCTTTTGTGTTGTTTATGAAAAACAAAAAGAAAAATAGGCCCGAATACAAAAAGAGGTCAAGATATTTTTTTTGATTTTTGGCCAAAATGTGTATTTGCCTATTTTAGTGCAAGTGTTTAATGAGCATATGTTTTAAATGAGGATAAAATAGTAAAATCAATATTTTTATAACCTTAGCTTCTCATCCACTTCTCTTTCTTTCTCCCTCTTTGTTTCATGGATTTGGCCACCATAAAATACCTATTTTGGTCGTCAAACCTTCGATCTATTCGGTTGGATGTCAAGTATAGTAAAAAATGGTAAGGGCTTTCAAAATGTCAAGTCGATCGGAGAAGGAGATCACTACATATCAAGATTTAAAAAATTTTGCAACTTGAAAAATCCAACTCTTGCTCTTGATTTCGGCCACCTCAGTTGTATTTTTATGGTCGTTCAACCTCTGATCAGATCTATTGGATGTCAAAATCAGGAAAAAAAGGTAAGGGCATCCAAATTTCAGGTAGATTAGATAAGGGGATCACAAAATATCGTAACTTAGAAAATTCTGCAACTTGAAGAAATCCAACTCTGGGGTTCTTAGCTGCAGCAGGGTAACCTCTCTCTCTCTCTTTTTTGCTATAAAACAAAAATTATAAGATCTCGTTTGGAATTGAAATCATCATACAAACAATTTATGATAGACATTGCTATTTTTCGCGAATCCCCGGAAAATCACTTACGAGGAAGAGAAAATCTCATAGAGCAGATGTAGTTGGTTTATCGATTCGTCGAAGAAGATGCAGCAAACATACTAATGGACGGAGAAGAGGAAGTGTCTTTGCGGCAGAACACCTTTTCTCCTTTCTTCGTTCGTTCTCCCTCTACAAACTTTCCCCTTTTTATTCTTATCATATAAGATGGATGTTATTCGTGAGACATGCTTGGGAGATGAACATAAAAGGTGGGAGAAATCTTGATTATAAAGTCATTTACGATTTTACCCCCAATTTTTCAACCTATAATCCACATGCAACTTAAAGTTGCGCAAAACAGTCAAAACTGATTTTTGGCCAAAAATCAAAAAGAAGTCTCAACCTCTTTTTGAATTTGGGCCTCTTTTTGTTTTTTCTTTTCATAAATAACACTAAAAAATCATACCAAACACTTGCAAAAATAAAAACTTGTCAGAAAAATAAAAATAAAAATGATACCAAACACAGCCTGATACAAGAGCAGCAAATAAACTAGTAGTGTAGAGGGTATCAATGGATAATGTTGATCCTTGCAAGCTGCCGATCTGATCTCAGATCTGAAGGGGATGACAATACTAGTAGCAGTAGCAAGAGTAGGACCTTCGGCTTCTATTAATAGCACCACTAGGGAGTAGATTGGATCGAAATTGAATAGATCTGATCTATTATGGAACAGGAGGTCGGAAGCACCTTAGGAACAGTAGCAACTCAGCAGTGGATGGAAGCAATCAACCAGAAATAATGATGACTAGATCTGGATTAGGATGATCTGAACAACCAGCAACATATCCGAGTGATAGTAGTAAGCCAATTTGATCTGGGGAGATCTAGTCGATATATTCAGTAGCAAGCAAGTAGGTTGTATAGGAATTTTTAAATGCTAGCAGAAGAAGAAAAAAGGGGGGGGGGGGGATTCAAATCGTCTCCTCCAAGAGAATCTAGAGGAGAGGTGGCGCCCCTATTGGATGGACGACACTTGGGGCTCGGATGAATCCGAGCCGACAAGCTGAGCCGATAGGGGGGTGTTGACTTCGATAGAGGTCTCGGATTCACTCGAGCCCCAGTTGTCGTCCATCCAATGGGGGCGCCATCTCTCCTCTAGATTCTCTTGGAGGAGAGGATGTGGATCTCGGGGGGGGGGGGGGTGGGGACTTAGGAGACTCTCAAAGTAAAGGATTACGACTCTCAAAGTAAAGGATTACAACAATGATCGATTAGTGCTCTTATACCATGAAACAAAAAAAAAAAATAAAGAACTTCAAGAAAGAGAAGAGAAGGGAGATTGAGAATTGAAGAAAAGGAGAGAGAGAGAGAGAGAGAGAGAGAGAGAGAGAGAGAGAGAGAGAGAGAGAGAGAGATCTTAGCTAAGGAAGATCTGGATCGAACTGTGTTCCTAATGGATAGATCTTGGCCTCTACAAGAAAGAATCCAAGTTACTAGTGATTAGAAAGATAGGAGATACGAGGGACCACATAGGCACTAATCCAAAAGGTGGATTACCCTTGTACAGTGTGGCCATAATGGATAATGGACCTTAGTCAGGCCCATTCGGTTAAATCTTGAGTTAGACATTATTTAGACTCTAAGTGAATGGGCTTTACGTTGACCAAAAAAAGTGAAGGGGCTTTACTCTACGGGCCCAATTGGTACAATTACTTAACACAGTATTGGTTTCCGATAGGTAAAATAAAGTGATCTCTAATTAAGAGGAAAAAGGAATTTCATCTTTCTCTTACCTATTGAAAACAGACGATGTAAAAAAGAAAAATCACAGATAAAGTGTTATGTCAAAACAAATGAAACCTTAGTGAATTTTTATATAAAGCATGCTATTCTTCATTGTCTTTGGTGCTTGCTTTTCTCAAACCTTTCGTGATAGATCAATCAGGTTTCTGAGTAGGAGAGTATCAACACCTGGTATTACGCATGGGCTGGATATAGAGTTGGAATTTCAGAAGTATTGTAGAGTAGGTCGGAGTCTTGGGCTGTGTTTGGTATGATTTTTCTTTTTGTTTTTCTGACAGTTTTTTATTTTTGCAAGTGTTTGGTATGAGTTATGAACTTGTTTTTATTTTCAAAAAAATCAAAACATTGCAAAACACAAAAAGAGGTTGAGACCTCTTTTTGTGTTTTGCCAAAAATGATTTTTGATAATCTTGGCGCAAAACTTAATGAACATGTGCACAAAAGGTTCAAAACTGAGGGTATTATTGATATTTTCATATGTTAAGAAATGTTCCTCCCCTCTCTTTCTCCGCTCAGCTACTGCTTTGTTTCTTTCCCGTCTCCGACCCACTCTCCTCTGGTTCACAATCTGCATTTGGGAATCGAGAATGTGATCCGTCCATATTTCAGTCCAACCAACTTTTAAACGAGATATGTCATCCTCCTGTGGCCGTTGAAAGAAGCTCTACAATTGTATTAATATGTGGGTTCAACCTCTTATTTGAATCAGCTATCTTCTTCCTCCATTTTCGTGAGTGCTTCTTTTCTTCATTCTGATTTTTCTTCGTGCCTTCTCCTTCGACTTTGAGTGTAAGTGAATAAAAAACACCGAAAACCAAACTTCCTTCTAGATTTTTCTTCGCTGTTACTTGGGCTTCTGCAAAATGGAACGCAACGACAAGCTGCCCTTGCATCTACTTTGCTTGTCCAAATTCTCAAGGCATCGTTGCAATGACTGGTTTGTTCTCTCTAAGTCTTTCTCTGCTCTCATGTATTACTCCTTGTGTGTGTGTGTTTTTCTCTTTGTCTTACTATGGGGTTTTTTTTTTTTTTTGGTAATAATATTTCAAAGTAGGAGGAAGCTTTTTTGTGTTTTCTGCTTGTACCTAGGTTGAATAAATAGTTTTAAACAGGTCGACTTAATGCATCTTGATGAGCTTTTTAGGAATAGGGTTGGTGTTTATTTGATTGTAGCAGAAATACCGTTTGTGCTTTTAATGGAGGAGGAGAAGCTCGTGAAGCTGATATATGTTATTTCTTATTGATAGAATGTTAATTGCGGATCTCTTTAACATATGTCATCTACAGGACAGACATTTAGGTTCCCTTCTTTAAAATCTAACATCCTTGATCTCCCTGATCTGCTATCCCTCTTAGAAATCCCATTTCAATTTAACTTTTGAATAAATCCCCATCCCTGGAGAAGTTGACAGAGTAGAAGATGTAGAGTTAGAAATAAAGATTCTACAACCACAGCCATCTAGATATCATGTTCTTTGATGTGCTTCTGTGACAGAGTGAGATAGACCTTCGCCACCACCGTCTTTGCTGATGTAGAAAACGACCATGATAAGGAGTCTCACCACCGTTGTTTGCTGTTGTTGCTTGCTTTTGGTGTTGTGAGGATTAACTTGCTGTTTCATCAATGCTTGTTCAGTGTGGAGGATTGCAGGATGTTTCACCACCAAAATAATGCAGCCTGTTTTTCAAATAAAAATTATTTTTAGATTAAGGCATACCAAATCTATTTTTCATTCTACATTTTATTTTTATTGTAACTACCAAACAACATTTTATTTTTTATCAGAAATGATTTTCAAAAAAGTTTTTTGATAAATAGACAAAAACCAAAAACAAAAATGATACCAAACACAGCCTTGGTGTATGTCATTCTCATTACTATAGTTCAAATTAAAGGAAGGAAAATACCTCACATGGAGATTGGAGAGATTACTGTTATCTCGTAGGCTTGTGATGGAAGAAGTTTGTATTTCATGATTAAGAATGAAGGGGTTATTTTAGTCCCTCATTGGTCGGAAAATGTGTATGGAAACTGGCTGCAAGAGAGTGATTACTCTCCACATAGAGGAGAGGCTCAGGATTTGTTTGGAACCATCAAATTTTTTTATTTTTTTTGGTAAGGTTTGGAACCATCAAATGTGGCATTGTTTTAGTGCATGAAGCCATGAGCAACTTTTGGGTCCACTAAACCAGGTTGTGAGGGATCTTAATATAGCTTTTGACACTTTCATATTTGAATCCCTCACATATAGGGGTGAAGTTAGAACTTGTCACTTCAAAAAAACCTATAAGAGGTAAAAATGCCTAACCTTTCCTCACTTCCACACAAACCTAAGAACAATAAGAACCTTATTGTATTGATCTCTTCTGGAATCATGTCTCCTAGACTTATCATATCATCTCTCTTGATTTTAGCTTATGTTTTCCACTCTGAAGCTGAACCCCGGCCCCATTCAGATACCCACTTGGTGCTTGATTCTGATGGCAATGAGCTTCGAGCCGGCCAACCCTATTACCTTGTCTCAGCCTATCAAGGAGGCCATGGAGGTGGTGTCTCGTTTGATCGTGGGGAAAGCTCTCGCATGGCAATGGTTAAGCAACATAGTACAGAGAAGAACTTTGGTACACCAGTTATCTTCTTCTCAGCATCAACTTCACAAGACAAGGTTGATCTAGAAAGGAAACTAAGAGAGACCTCTAGAGAGAGAATTATCAAAGAATCTATGGATTTGAACATTAGATTCTCGGAGATGCCTGCTGTTTGGCAAGTTGAAGAAGGAAGGGATGCTTCATCATCTGTGAGTCAGATGAGGCATGTGATACTTGGAGGTCAAGTAGGGTACCCTGGTTCATCAACTGTAAGGAACTGGTTCAAGATTGAAAGTATGAGCAGGTCCAGCCATGAGTATATGATTTCTTACTGTCCTAACGTGTGTCAGTCATGTTGGGTCATGTGTGGGACATTGGTGTTACGATGGAGAATGGCAAGAGATGGCTTTCTATGTCTCAGCATAGGGAGTTTCCTTTTGTGTTCGTTAAGGCTCACCGTAGTTAGAAGTGCATGCATGGGATGGAAATAATGAAAATAAGGGGCAAGTTCTAACTTGTTCCTGGGGATGCATGTTATAAATAACCTTATAAGTTCCATGCTTCTCATTTTGTTGGCAGACCAAGAGAATCTGTTTTATTTATTTATTTTATTTTTTTTTCAATCTTCTCTTTTTGTTGGGGAATGGATTAACAAGCTTTGTTTCTTGATTGAATGCTCTTCAGAATGCTTTTGTTTATTTTCTGATGGACATTCATGTGTAAAAGACATCCATGTGGAGGAGTTGAGTCCGGTCTGTTTCGATTTGGGTTGGGATAATCATAGGGCAATTGTACATAGATATACTAATTAGTAATTAAAGGGTTTCCCATAATGTCGGGGGAATCTTCCACAATAAACCAATGGGAGTGTGGGACATAGTATAACCAATGAGGAGGCCACATGATGAGAGAGAAAAAAAAATCATAATGTAAAGAATTGTGGGAGGGAATCCCACACTGACGTTGTGGGGATCTTATTCCGTTAGATAATATAAGGAAAAATGATCCCATGTTGTGTGGAAATGCTTTTCCATATACACGCATATCCGGATCATGTGCTGGCTGTATTGATAGTATCTCACCTATCTGAAAATGTTGATTACTCTATTGACGAAACCATTTCCCATGCTATGATTGATGTGAACTCAGAGATTCTCCACACTGACAGCATGGAAAACGTGCCAAACATAAATTACCCAACCCTGTCGAAGAGAACATGACCTGTTTAGATTGATTTGGGTCGGACAGGGTTCAAACTGTTAGTGTTTGTCGCTAGGAAAGTGGACACCACAAGCTAGTCATCGATTCACATTATGGCATCTCAGTGCACGAGGCTCTTGCTATTGTAGGGTCAGGGAAATAGATAGAATGTACGTAGCTTTACCCCCATAACGCAGAGAGGTTGTTTTCGTGTTTCGAACTTGTGACCACCAAATTCCAATACGACAACCTTACCCACAAACGAAGGGTCACCTAACTCTAAAATCAACGATTCACATTTAGACTTGGAAATCAATGCTGAGATTCCATTTATATAAAGATCACTCCTTAAAGCCAATTCAACTTATTACATTATTTCCCATACATAATATGTCACACCCCAATTCCGCACTATTCAGAATGGTGTGATGAACCGCTAATAAACCAACGGTTCAACCAGGATCTTGAATAGATTGTGTCCGTTTGCTTAAACCATACACATTCACAACCATAATCAAAGTAAATAAACAATAGCGAAAGTTTTATATATTAAATGAACTGAGAGTCTAATTGTGATAAAGTAAATAATTTATCCAATTATCTCCAAAAG
This sequence comes from Protea cynaroides, assembly GCA_028583415.1. Lineage (NCBI taxonomy): Eukaryota > Viridiplantae > Streptophyta > Magnoliopsida > Proteales > Proteaceae > Protea > Protea cynaroides. Next base: position 18,251,581 of record CM053268.1, on the reverse strand, counting down.
GAATAAGACATAAATTAAAATAATTAAATCAATTACATTGTCTGTATAACTTAAACAAAATCTAATCGAAAACACAAGAGTTGCACTCGCATGACGAATCATGCGACTCCATCATAACTTCAGCATCCATCACTGCCGCATGTCCATACATCGGAGCATTTATATAATCTTCTACGGTGGTACATGCATCATCAACTAAAAATATTCAACGTCGAAAGGGTGAGCACACATCACAGCTCAGTGAGCAAACAAAACAATGCAACAAATATATGCATGCATTCAATTCATATCTTTGGTCTGGTTCATAAGTTTGCAATGTGCAATAGAAAGGATAGGTGGCCGCCACACCTTTATACACGAATGTGTGGAACCGCCCAATGGATCAAACACCATTGTCGGGCCCACATGCACCCACCATGGAATAGGGATAGAGCTAAAGTGCTTAGGACCGCACCGCATCACACTTCCCCTGATGCCCCACCCATACCAACACATAAGCCCCTGCTGGCGAGGGCTTGCAAACTGGGCTCACAACTAACCAATCTCAATGTCAAACAGTGTTTCCAAGGCCTCACCCCAGCATCCCTCAATACGTCCATAGAGATAGAGCTAAGGCCCCCCAGCAGAGTCAGAGACTACACGGTCCAAGACCATCTCCCTTGATGCCCTACGACGTAATAGTTCTGCTAAGGTAATGGCGATACGACGATGTTAGTGGACAAGACTTGAGTAGAGATAGAGCTAGAGTCTGGTGACCAGGATGAACCACAATGTCACGTCCTCCCCCTGATGCTCCACTCGCATCAAATACACTAACCACACACATACATTCACATGCCTATTCCTAGCATCATCATCATCATCATGTTATAAATAAACGAAATTAAATATGCTTGAACATTAATAGCAGAAATATTGGATGATATGTTAAATGTACATTACAATCATACAAGCATAGAATCATTCATGGTATTTGGACTCAATAAATGAAAACAATTTCTTATTAGTCAATTAATTTAAGTCTTGTTCCCTCACCTTTGGTTGAGCATAGATCCTCGTTTAAGCTTTATAAATCACTTTTAAATCACTAGAAAGACCTAACAAGTCGATAGATTTTAATTAGAATTAATTCCAATAGATTTAGACTAACTGAAATCGTAGGGTCGCAGGTAGGGAAGCACCTAGGGTAGCATTTTCTGCGACCCTAGGGTGTAGGGTCGGACGTGGGGTCGGATACCATTCGACCCTACGTGCGACCACACCCTCCCTGGGACTTCCCGAGGGCATCTGGTCGATCCTGTGGTTTCGTAGGGTCGGATATTATTCGACCCTACATGCGACCACACGTATTTTGGGTCGACCTTTCATTCTAAAGTCCATTCCTTCACGTTTGGATCATTTGGCTTACTTTCATGGTCCATTCTATGATTGTTCTATGGCTCAAAACTACAAGTTAAACACTATTCATAGTCCATAATGATTTCCTCCATGAAATCTCTTGAAACTTGTCCATGGATGGATGATTTGGGTTTCTCCCAATCCTATGTTCTTCATAATTATTTTAAGATCTCTTATTCAGGTAAGGAATTAGGTTCATACCTTTATTTAGAGGTTTCTCTGAACTTCCTCCTCTTCCTTAGTCTTTTCTTCAAGTTCCTTCTCTTCTTCTCTTCCTTCTCTTTCTCTTTCTCTCACTTTCAATTAGGGTTCTAAAGGAGTGAAAGAGGCTAAGGGATGTCCTATTTATTAAGGAAAATCCTCCATAATAAGTCCCAATGAGTTTAGGAAAGATCCCCTTTGAATTAGGAAAGTTTCATAATTTTCGGTTTCTGTCTGTCATCGTAAGGTCGGACGTAGGGTCGCAGAATCCGTCGACCCTACGTTTCTAATCATGCGACCCTACACCTATAAAGTCATGGGTTGGACTTCTGTTGAGGTGGGGTCGACCCTACCTGTTTAGGCATGCGACCCTACTCTCTCATTTGCTATTTTTGGGTTAGACTTCATACCTGGCCTTGTGATTTCTTCACGGTCCACTTGGCTCGACCATGATAGGTAGACCTGGTACAAGGTGGTAAGACCGGTTAGTTCGATACATGTCTTACATAATACATCCCTTTAAGCAAACAAAACACAGAGCATCCTATGTGAGACTAAACCCACACATGATACATGGCCTTTGAATAGCACAGGGAAATTGCACGCCAACACCAAAAGGGTTAATCACCCCATGCATGGTGTTGCAAAATGTCAAATATCCACAGAATCACACATGCATGTTCAATGTAGGACTAAACCCACATAACCTGTCTATTTTGGCGTGGTGGATGAAGAAGGAGGCGATAGCTTCCATTCGGTCTCTTTGGATAGCTTCCATTCGGTCTCTTTGGAATGGCTTCTTGTTTGTCTGTTTGTCAAATATTTGGGTAGCAAGAAACAATTTTCTATATTGGAACCCTTTGGCTTCTCCAATCTTGTTTTGTACAAGAATAAGAGTGGAGTGCCGAGACATTTCACTTCATCAGCCTTTTGTGGTGAGATCAACGGAGGACCTCAAAGGGAGGAGCTCAAGAGTGATAGAGCTGTTTTGGCAGCCTCCATTATCGGACTGGTGTAAAGTTAATACAAATGGTTGCAACTTGGGGAACCCAAGAGTTGCTGGCGCAGGAGGGGTAATTCATACAGGTAGGGGGTGTGTGGTCTATGCTTATCCTCTTTCGATCGGAGTAGCCTCGATCTTCACAATAGAGTTGAAAGGGGTTTTGAAAGGTTTAATTGAATTTGTTAGATATTTCATAAAATTTGGGTGGAATCTAATTCTAACTCAGTGGTGACGGCCTTGCGAAATGACACTAAGCCTTGGTTCAGTTTGCAAGAGTGGAGGGCCTTCTTTGATATCCTAGCTTCTTGTCAAGTTCGATACTCACACTGTTTCTGGGAGATAAATACTATGGCTGATAAACTTGCAAGAAAGGCTGCCCATGATAAACGATCTTATGTTTGGTATGCTCACCAAATGTTGTGGCTCGGGAGGTGGTGTGGGATGCTTCCCACAGACCTTGATGATGGCAATTCCGAAGTTAGTGGTTTTCTCATCCTAAGGTACCCTTGTATCTTTCCATTCTTTCCTTAATATAATTTTTCAGAATTTCTAGAAAAAAAAACCCACAAACGTCGGCACACCTTTTTCTTTCTTTCTTTCTTTCTTTCTTTCTTCTTCTTCTTCTTCTTCTTCTCTCTCTCTCTCTCTCTCTCTCTCTCTCTCTTGAAAGAAGGTCAACGCACGCCAATACTAATAGGGTTAACCGACCCATAGTGTCGCGGAATGTCATCTATGCACAGAAACACGCATACTCGATATGGGACTAAACCCATAGATAGTACATGGCTTTTTTTTTCTTTCTGGTACAACAGAAACACACGCGAGCACCATTAGTACATGGCTTTTTTTTTTTCTTTCTGGTACAGCAGAAACACACGCGAGCACCAAAATGTTTAACCAGCTCATGGTGTTGCAAATTGTCATATATTGATACGTGAAATTAATTAGCACATTCTTGATCATATTTAGTTTAATTTTGTAATTTTTCTTGGACATTTAGTTTAATTTAATTAATGTTTTAAGTATTTTATTAATTTATTTAATTCTTAGTTATTTTTTATTATTTGGTAGGTTTTTGAATTGGATAAAGACTAAATAAGATGTGTCAAGACAGCTCAAAACTTGGTGTTACATTCCTAAATGATTTGGAAGATAATTGACCAAAATCTGCCTTAAAATCAGCATTCTCCAACAAATTGGGTAAATTGCAAGATTGTAAAAGACTGATTTTATGGAACTGTAAACTTATAAATTAAGAAGAAGGAGAAAAGAAAAATACAGAGAGCAAGAGGAGCTGTTCATAGAAGGGGCTATAAGGCACATTGGAGGTAGAGAGTTCGAGAGGGATGGAGCTAGAAGACTAGAGAGAAATCCTGGATTCAAGCTTCATCTATTCCCATTACGAGTTCTTCCCTTTTTTCTGTGTTCCCTTTGTTTATGTTTTAGAATTGTCAATGATGAATTGCTAGATTTCTTATTCTAGGATTAGGATGGATTCATTGAAATTGTGTTGATTAAATCCTTAACTTTTGAATGATTATATTTTATGCAATCTGGTATTTTTTTTACATGTGATTAATTGATCACTAATTGTATATCTCAAGGTATCAATTGAGGGGGCGAAAGCAGAAGATTGATATTAGTTCATAAAATATCAGTCATTGATTGAATATTTTCTTAGAAATAAGGGCTCACCATTGTGATCTTTGTTTTAATTCTAATGAACGTAATGAGTTTGTATTAGAATCCTACAAACACGAAAGTAGATGAAGGATTAATACGAGCATAATTTGTTATTCTTGAAAGAGATAATAGAATATCTTAAGGAATTGATCGTTGCATCAACAGAAATTTATTCAATAAGTCTGGTTTGGTTAAGCATAATTTAATTGAGGAAGTCCGAATCCTATCTTTGGTTTCATAATCTGCTTATTAATTATTAATCTTGGTAATTCAGTTGTCTAAATAATAGAGAGAATTAATTAGGTTTGGTAATTGAACATTCTCCCTGTGGAAACGTTACTCGACTTATCATTATATTATTTGCACGACCCATACACTTGCGGATTCGACAACAAGCAAATTGGCGCCGTTGTCGGGGAGTGGTGTTTTCAATATCAAAACAAACGATTCTCTTTATTAATTTGGATTGTATTATTTTATTTTATTTTTATTTTTTTATTTTTTTTTGTTCTTAGTGTTTCTAGTTTAATAAGGTTGTCTGGTGAATTTGTTGGTAAATTTAATCCAATTGTGTTTAATTTATTATTCAGCCAGAATTTTATTTATTTATTTATTTATTCTATTTTTCTTTTGTTTGGGATTGCCATAGTGCATGCCACGTACTGTGAGCTAATTGAAGCATTTGATCCCGAGATAGAAACGAACTTTACGGGCATTAAGAAAAGAGGGGAGGCTTAAGCGGAAACGAGCAATAGCCATGGAAGAAAATCGGAAAAAAAAAGGGGGTGGCTCCCGGGGGCAGGGGCCCAATGGGGCGGGGGGGGGCGGGTTTTTCAAAACCCTAACCCCAACCCCGACTATTTAAGTTGAACCCTAACCCTGTCCAACCCCCGCCAGGGGGTTAGAAAAATACAACCCTAACCCGACCCGACAGGGTTGGGCCTAACCCTAACCCGCCCCGATTGACCCCGACAGGTCGGGTTGGATCGGGTTTAACCCCGATTAACCCCCGATTCAGGGCCGATTGCAGGACCCCCCCCCCTCTCCCCCCCAAAAAAAAAATAAAAAACTAAAACATGACAAACCCCCCCACAATAACCCAAAAAAAAAAAAAAAAATTAAAAAAAAAAAAACACAATCAACCTAACATTCTCTTAAAAACTAAAAAAAAAAACAAAACCAATTTTTTTTGTTTAACAACCAAAACCGAAAAAAAAAACAAAATACAAATCATAACCTTTAAGTGTTTAACATAAGAACTAATAAATGAAAAAAAAAATGATGATCATGATCTTCAATTTGGCCTTCCAAACCTCCATCCTCGGTCCTCTTCTCACTCATAATTTATATTTTCTACAAAAAAAAAAAATGAAAAGAAAAATATCATTAAAAGTAAGAACTATCATATCAATGACATAAAAGTAAAAGAGAAATAAGTTAAATGATAAGATGACAATTACATACAAACTCATTACAAAATCGACCTCTCCTAATCCCCCAAAATCCAAAATTTAGGTCAAACCGCCAAATAACTCAAACTTAAAACATCATTGTCACCACTCTCCTCAAGAAAACTGAAAAAATATAATTAATGCAATAAAAATCAGTAAAGACAATCCATTTCACAATGCATGTATTATTAATAGGTGTCATTGAGTTTTTTACTTGCTTCCACCTCCAGGTGGTCGCCTAGATTTTCTTCATTACTATGGGTCCCCTCCCCTAAACCCCCCCCGGGACCCCCCCAAAACCCTACTAATTTTGATGTCAATGAGCTCAAACCGATCAAGAATCCGACCACCCCGCCCCCAAAAACCCCCAAAAAACAACCCGAAAAACAAACCCCCCCCCCCCCCCCCCCCCAGGGCCCCCCCCTTTACCCGTGATGCAAGAAGCCCCGATGAAGGTGACAATTCACGAACAAGTAATTGGGGAAGAGAAAGAAAGGAGAGGGGGGGGGGAAGGAACCAGGGACTTTAAAGAAGATAAAAGGAGGAGGCGAATTGAAGGGTTTTCCCGACGTTCCAACCATTCATATGAGCAGCTTCCCCGAAAACACTCCAAAAATTAAACTTTAAAAAATAAATTAAAAAAAAAAACCCTTTTAAAAAAAAAATTTTAAACCCCCCCACATAAAAAAAAAATTTTAAAAAAAAAACCAAAAAAAAAAAAAATAAAAAAAAAAAAAAAAAAAAAAAAAAAAAAAAAAAAAAAAAAAAAAAAAAAAAAAAAAAAAAAAAAAAAAAAAAAAAAAAAAAAAAAAAAAAAAAAAAAAAAAAAAAAAAAAAAAATAAAACAAAAAAAAAAAAAAAAAAAAAAAAAAAAAAAAAAAAAAAACCCCCCCCAATTTCCCTAAACCCCCCTAAAAAAAAAAAAAAAAAAAAAAAACCAACCCCCAAAAAAATTAAAAAAAAACAAATTTTTTAAAAAATTCCCCCCAAAAAAAATATTTAAAAAAAAAAATAAACCAAAAAACAAAAAAAAAAAAAAAAAAATTAAAAAAAAAAAAAAAAAAAAAAATAATAAAAAAAACCCCCTAAAACAAAAAAAGAACCCCCAAATAACCATATTTCGAACCAAAAAAGAAAGAAAAACTTATTACCTCGAAGGACTATGCTATGCCAAGTACCAATGGCAACCAAACCAGCATAACTAGACCTACTTACAATGCAAACAACTTTGAGATCAAACCTGGTCTCATTCGGATGGTGCGAGCAAGAGTAGTTTGGGGGAGATATATATGAAGATCCCAACGCACATTTGGCCAACTTCTTGGAGATCGTGATACAATTAAACCCGAATGGGGTAAGTGAAGATGCATTTAGATTATGACTCTTTCCCTTCTCTTTGAAAGACAAGGCCAAAGGATGGTTGAATTCCAAGCCCCCAACTCATTTACCACTGGATTGCATTATCTCAAGCATTCCTAAATAAGTACTTTCCACCGTGTAAAACCGCCAAACTTAGAAATGATATCACTACTTTTGTGCAATATGAGGTGGCGGGCTTGGGAAAGATTTAAGGAATTACAGGGCGGTGTCCACACCATGGCCTTCCTGAATGGTTGATTGTGCAAACTTTTTATAATGGTTTGACACATTCAGTTAGAATCACCATAGACGCAGCTGCAGGAGGAACTTTGATGGGTAAGTCAACCGAGGCAGCATATGAGTTGTTAGAAGAGATGGCTTCTAATAATTATCAGTGGTCCAATGAACGAGGTCTGCCAAAGAAAGCTTCAGGTATGTATGAGATTGATGGCATTAACATGTTAAATGCAAAAGTTGATAACTTGGTGAAAATATTTGGTAAGTTGGGTAATGTGAATTCTGTTACTAACCTTAACCCTGCTTTGAGTTGTGAATGGTGTGGAGGCGCACATATTAGTTCTGAGTGTTTGCAGGTTGAACATGCACATTTCGTGTCAAATATGAATAGACAGCAGCAACACCATCAACAGTTGAACAATCCTTACTCACAATCCTACAACCTAGGTTGGAGGAATCATCCTAATTTTTCTTGGAGAGACCAAGGCAATCAAGGTAGCAGCTCAAAGTCTTTCAATCCTCCAGGTTTCCAACCAAGGCCTCAAGGAGTGGTCCAACAGCCTGAGACCAAACCATCGTGGGAGCTGGCTATTGAAAAATTAGCCAATGTGACTTTAGAAAGAATTGAGAGGATGGAAACCAAAGTTGACCAGTTAACCACTTACAATCGCAACCTAGAAATTCAAATGGGCCAATTGGCTAATGCTTTCAACTCAAGAGGACAAGGTAATTTGCAAAACAGAGATTAATCCAAAGGAGCAATGCAAGGTAATTACTTTGAGAAGTGGTAAGCAACTCGGTCAGGTAAGTAAAGAAGTGGTAGCGAGTGATGGAGAAGAAGTGGCTCATGAAGAGGTAACCAAAGAGAATGAAACCGAAAAAACTGAGCATAATGAGACACAATCACAACCACCACCGGAAGTAAAACCTTATGTGCCTCCCATTCCTTTTCCTCAGAGACTTAAACAAAATAAAATTGATAAACAATTTGAAAAATTTCTTGAAAAGTTTAAACAATTGCATATTAACATTCCTTTTGCAGATGCCTTAGCACAAATTCCTGCTTATGCAAAGTTTCTTAAGAAAATTATGTCAAATAAACAGAAATTGGAGGATTATGAGACTATTGCTTTAACTGAGGAATGCAAGGTCGGTCATTCAAAATAAACTACCACCAAAGCTAAGAGATCCAGGGAGTTTTTCAATTCCTTGCACTATTGGTGAAGTTGATTTTTCTAGAGCTTTATGTGATTTAGGTGCTAGTGTTTCATTAATGCCTTTATCTGTGTGCAGAAAACTTGAGTTGAAGGAGCTACAACCTACTACTATTTCTTTACAGCTAGCTGATCGATCAATAAAGTATCCATTAGGTATTTTGGAAAATGTTTATTTTGGAAAATGTTTATTTTGGAAAATGTTTTGGTCAAGTTAAAAAAATTCATCATTCCTGTCGACTTCATTGTGTTTGAAATGGATGAAGATACCGAGATACCTATTATCTTGGGTCGGCCTTTCTTGGCCACAGCTGGGGCTGTCATAGATGTTAAAAATGGTAGGTTGACATTTAAGGTTGGTGAGGAAGAGATAGAATTTAATTTGTTTAAATCAAATAAATATCCTTCTTTTACTGACCATGTTTTTCAAGTTGACTCTATAGATCTAATCACTCGAGAAGTTTTTAAGCTTGAAAATCCTAAAGAACCTCTTGAAAAATGTTTAGTGAGTGCAGGAACGACAAATGATGAAAATTTAGAAGTTGTAGAAATGGCATATGCTTTGGAGGACTAAATCAAGGCAAAAAGGTTTTCATTTTGAGAATCTAGGCAAAGGTAAATCATTATCTCCCCCTTCTAATGTGCAAGCACCAGTTTTAGAGTTGAAACCATTACCCCCACATCTCATGTATGTTTTTTTGGATGAAAATGATAACTTACCTGTTATTGTAAGTGCTTCATTATCTAATGTTCAACTTGATAAATTATTGCGTGTGTTGAGATTAAGAAAACGAGCCATAGGATGGACTATTTTAGACCTTAAAGGAATTAGCCCCTCATTGTATATGCATAGAATTTTAATGGAAGATAACCATAAACCTATTGTTGAAAATCAGAGACGGTTAAATCCTAACATAAAAGAAGTAGTGAGGGCTGAAAATTCTTAAATGGTTAGACGTAGGAATTATTTATCCTATATCTGATAGTTCATGGGTTAGTCCTGTGCATATAGTACCTAAAAAGGGTGGAATGACTGTTGTGCATAATGAGCATAATGAATTAATTTTCACTAGAACAGTGACTGGGTGGAGAGTGTGTATTGATTATAGACAACTTAATAGTGCTACCCGTAAGGATCATTTTTCTTTGCCATTTCTTGATCAGATTCTTAAAAGACTTGCTGGGTATGAATATTATTGTTTTCTAGATGGTTATTCAGGATATAATCAAATTCCTATAGCCCAGGAAGACCAAGAAAAAACCACTTTCACTTGTCCTTATGGTACTTTTGCATTTCGGAGGGTGTCTTTTGGTTTATGTAATGCACCTGCCACATTTCAACGTTACATGATGGCTATTTTTTCTGATTTTGTTGAAAAGATCATGGAGGTTTTCATGGATGATTTTTCTATGTTTGGATCTTCTTTTGACAGTTGTTTGGCTAACTTGTCTAAAGTTAACTTGTCTAAAGTCATGCAGCATTGTGAGGAGACCAACTTGGTCTTAAATTGGGAAAAATGTCATTTCATGATGCAAGAAGGCATTGTGTTAGGCCATAAGATTTCAGCAAGGGGTATTGAGGTGGATCGAGCAAAGATTGAGGTTATAGAGAAATTATCACCACCTATGAATGTGAAAGGAGTCAGGAGTTTCCTTGGTCACGCAGGGTTTTACCGGCGTTTTATCAAGGATTTTTCTAAAATTTCAAAATCTCTATGTAACCTATTAAATAAAGATGTTGCATTTGATTTTGATATTGATTGTTTGAATTCTTTTAACAGGTTGAAGCAGGAGTTGGTATCTGCACCAATCATGGCTGCACCAGATTGGAGTTTACCGTTTGAGCTGATGTATGATGCAAGCGATTTTGCATTGGGTGCTGTTTTAGGCCAAAGGAAAAATGAAAAGTTGCATGTTATTTATTATGCTAGCAGACTTATGAATGATGCTCAAATAAATTATGCAACTACTGAAAAATAATTGCTTGCTGTTATGTTTGCATTTGGTAAGTTTCGATCATATCTTGTAGGGTCCAAGGTGATTGTTTACACGGACCATGCGACAATCAAGTACTTATTGACTAAAAAAGATGCGAAGCCAAGGCTAATTCGGTGGGTGCTGTTACTTCAAGAGTTTGATGTAGAGATTCGAGATAAGAAGGGAATGGAGAATGTGGTAGCTGATCACTTATCCAGGCTGGAGGTTCAATCAAAAGCAGAAGATGTGCCAATCAATGAAAGCTTCCCAGATGAGCAGTTGCTTGTGGTTGCTGTTGTTCCTTGGTATGCTGATTTAGTGAACTATCTGGTTAGTAGTATTATTCCTCCGGACTTGAACTACCATCAAATGAAGAAATTCTTGTGGGAGGTGAAACATTACTTTTGGGAGGAGCCTCTATTATACAAGCATTGTGCAGATGGGATGATCAGAAGATGTGTACCTCAAGAGGAGATTCATGACATACTATGCCATTGTCATTCTTTAGAGTGTGGTGGACATTTCAGCACTTCTAAGACAGTTGCAAAAGTGTGGCAATCTGGCTTTTATTGGCCAACCATGTACCAGGATGCTAGGGTGTATGTAGCTACATGTGATCGGTGTCAACGAGTAGGAAACATGACCAAAAGGAATGAGATGCCACAAACCAGTATTTTGGAGGTTGAATTGTTTGATGTGTGGGGGATTGACTTCATGGGTCCATTTCCATCGTCTTTCAACAATCAGTTCATACTGGTACCAGTAGACTATGTTTCCAAATGGGTGGAGGCAATAGCAACTCAGACCAATGATTCTCGGGTGGTAACTAAGTTTCTTAAGAAGAATATTTTTTCGAGGTTTGGTGTACCAAGAATTATCATCAGTGATCAAGGATCCCATTTCTGCAATCAATCGTTTGACACTCTATTAAAGAAATATGGAGTCACACACAAGGTGGCACTTGCTTATCATCCTCAAACAAATGGGCAAGAAGAATATTGAGTTTTTTTTTTTTTTTTTTTTTGGTGGTTGCATGATAAGCATGATTAGTTTAGAATTATGTGTGGATATTTGAATTTGAGAACATGAGTATGCTTAGTTTTTCTTTATTTGCTATTGTTGTGTTAAAGTTGAAAATTTGATGTTTACATGGTAGGAGTCTTGGATGTGAGGAGTGATTTTAAATATGCTTCGTATCCTTTGTTCTAAATATGGTTTTTCTTTTGCTTGAGGACAAGCAAATATTTAAGTTTGGGGGTATTTGATACGTGAAATTAATTAGCACATTCTTGATCATATTTAGTTTAATTTTGTAATTATTTCTTGGACATTTAGTTTAATTTAATTAATGTTTTAAGTATTTTATTAATTTATTTAATTCTTAGTTATTTTTGGTTATTTGGTAGGTTTTTGAATTGGATAAAGACTAAATAAGAGGTGTCAAGACAGCTCAAAGCTTGGTGTTACATTCCTAAATGATTTGGAAGAAAATTGACCAAAATTTACCTTAAAATCAGCATTCTCCAACAAATTGGGTAAATTGCAAGATTGTAAAAGACTGATTTTATGGGACTGTAAGCTTATAAATTAAGAAGAAGGAGAAAAGAAAAATACAGAGAGAAAGTGGAGCTGTTCATAGAAGGGGCTACAAGGCACATTGGAGGTGGAGAGTTCGAGAGGGATAGAGCTAGAAGACTAGAGAGAAATCTTGGATTCAAGCTTCATCTATTCCCATTACGAGTTCTTTCTTTTTCTCTATGATCCCTTTGTTTATGTTTTAGAATTGTCAATGATGAATTGCTAGATTTCTTATTCTAGGATTAGGATGGATTCATTGAAATTGTATTGATTAAATCCTTAACTTTTGAATGATTATGTTTTATGCAATCTGGTATTTTTTTTACATGTGATTAATTGATCACTAATTGCATATCTCAAGGTATCAATTGAGGGGGCGAAAACAGAAGATTGATATTAGTTCATAAAATATCAGTCATTGGTTGAGTATTTTTGTTAGCTAAATAATGATCATGCTAGATTGAGCATGATCGTGATAAGTTCTTCTATTGAAGGAAAGTTGGTTGGTGTGATTGATGCAAGATGGGTAATTTGGTTGGTGGGTAGGTGATTGTGCTAAGATCTCTTATAGAAGGAAAGTTGAATAGCTGATTTGGTTGGTGTACAAATTGTATGGATTATATTACTATCTATGGATAGTTTTCCTTGTATTATTTTCTCTATTTAAAGGATAATAAACCTTCCCAAGAAGTATGAAGAACTTGGGGATTCTCACCGTGGAGTAGACTTCTGTGGTAGAAGTTCGAACCACGTAAATATTTTCTCGTCTTTCCTTTATGCATAAGTTAACATGGTATCAGAGCGGATATAGATCTGATCGTGGTGTTTAGGGCACTTTGTTTGCTCTCGTCGTGGTCTGCTGCCCGCATACTCTGATAAGTTGTTATTTTCTCTTGTTATTCTTTTAAATCATTTATCATGGCTAGTTCTGGTTCTCATGAGATTAATACTTGTCTCACCTCTATCCTTCTCACTGGCCTCAATTACTTGCCATGGTCAAGGGCAGTAACTGTTGCCCTTAGAGGCCGTGCCAAGCTTGATTACGTTAATGGTCAAATCAAGGCTCCTACCTCTATGGATACTAAATTCCCTGATTGGGAAGCCAATGATAATATGGTCATGTCATGGGTTTTTAACTCTATGGAACCACAAATATATGAAATATTTGCTTATTCAGAAACGTCTAAGATCCTTTGGGATTCTTTAAAGGACATGTATGGCCAAGTTGATAACTCCTCTCGAATCTTTGAGTTACAACAGGAGATTGCTCATCTTTGAACAACCTCCCAGTCAACCATTTACAGAGCATCTTGGTACCTTAAAGAAAAAGTGGGATGAGTTACATCAGTACCGCCCTCCTGCCCAATCAATTGATACTTACATTCAACGTGAAGAGCAGGATCGTATTTTTCAATTGTTGGCAAGTATTCGTCCTGAATATGAAGATCTAAAGGGTCAAATTCTTATGAGTGCTACTCTTCCTTCATTTACCAATGTCTGTGCGACTATTCAACGAGAGGAAACTCGTCGTCGTGTAATGAGCTCCAAACCTGTGATGAATGAATCCATTGAAAATTCTGCTCACTCAGCCAATGGTCATGATGCTATTAAGGGAAACACCCATGATACAGGTTGATCTTTCTCTCGAGGGAGAGGAAAAGGATGCAGTTCTCATGCACCTTTTCGTTGTGATCACTGTAATCGGGATGGTCATACCAAGGACAGATGTTGGTCTTTATATCCTCACTTGCGTCCTCCCAAAGATAAAGGATCAGATACACCTCTTGCTGCTCAAGTTAGTTCATCCACACCACAATTCTCGATTGAAGAACTCGCTGCCCAATTCCATCAGCTTATGCAGTCACATGGAACTCCCACTTCCACCACAAATTCTGTGACTTCCGCATCTGGTAATGCCTCTCTTGCTCTGTCCGTTTCTACTAAAGATTCTTTTATCATAGATTCGGGGGCTACTGATCATATGTGTTGCTCATCGCATTTTTTATCTGATATTCGTCATGATAATGGTCATCGGCAGTTTATTACCATGGCTAATGGTGCAAAGTTTCCTATTGAAGGGATCGGAAAAATCAGCCTTTTTTCAAATACCGTTGATGTTTTATTTGTACCTTCTCTATCTTCTAACCTATTATCTGTCAGCAAGATTACTAAAGACCTACATTGCATTGTTATGTTTTTTTCCCAACAAGGTCATATTTCAGGACAGGTTCACCGGGAAGACGATTGGTGAAGGTCGGTTCCTTCAAGGTGTTTACATTTTGGATTTTTCTCCTGCAGCATTAGTTGTTCAACAAAATCCATCTAAGGACTCACAGCTATGGCATTGGCGAATGGGTCACCCATCTGATTCTGTCCTCCATTCCCTTAATTCCTCGTTGTCTCTTGATTCTAGTACTTGTGAGACATGCCATTATTCCAAGCAACATAGATTACCTTTTCCTATCGTAATCATACTTCCACTGAATTGTTTGAATTAATTCATTCTGATGTTTGGGGCCCTGCTCCAATTGATTCTCCGGATGGTTTTAGATACTTTGTCACCTTTATTGATGATAAATCTAGATCTACTTGGTTGTATTTATTACGCTCTAAAAGTGAAGTGTTACAAGTTTTTCAGGAATTTTGTTGCATGGTTCAAACTCAATTTGGTACTCCCATAAAATAGTTGAGGACTGATAATGGCACTGAATATACCAATACCTCATTTGAGTCATTTCTTAAAGGTCTAGGTATTATTCACCAAACATCCTGTGTTGGTACCCCTCAACAGAATGGTATTGCCGAACATAAAAATCGCCATCTCCTTGAAGTAACACGATCACTTCTTTTGCATGGGCATATTCCCAAGTCCTACTGGGCCGATGCTGTTCTCACCAGCTGTTACTTGATTAATCGACTACCAAGTCAAACCTTACACGCCAAATCCCCTATGGAGGTTCTTTACGGTCGGTCCATTGACATTTCCCACCTTCATGTGTTTGGCTGTATTTGTTATGTTCATTCTCAAGCAGGTGGAAAGCTGGATCCTCGGGCCCACAAGTGCATTTTTTTGGGATATTCTTCTGTTAAAAAGGGTTATCGCTGCTATGATCCTTCCGTTCGAAAAATGTATATTTCTCGTGATGTCTTTTTTACTAAACGTCACCTCTTCTTTCCTGGCAGGACCAAAATTCAGGGGGAGATTGATACTGACTATGGTGAATTTGCTCCTCCCATACCTATTGTACATGGTGACAATAGTGAATTTAGTTATCATAGTGATCATCCTATTGCAGATCATCCTCACCCTATTGAAGTCGTTCCTGTAGAAATAGAGACAATTGAAGAAAGTCCCGATCTACCGATGCCAGTAAGAAGATCTACTCGGGTGTCACAACCTTCTACTAGATTACGAGATTACTTCACCTATCACACTGTTGAATATCCAATTCAACAACATGTTTGCTATGACAATGTTTCTTCTGAATTTTTGGCATTCTTGACAGCAGTTGATTCTCACAGTGAACCAATTAATTTTGCTGAGGCTAAGGTCTCTTCTGTATGGA
This sequence comes from Protea cynaroides, assembly GCA_028583415.1. Lineage (NCBI taxonomy): Eukaryota > Viridiplantae > Streptophyta > Magnoliopsida > Proteales > Proteaceae > Protea > Protea cynaroides. The sequence continues at coordinate 18,235,914 of CM053268.1, read as the reverse complement.
TTAAGGCCATGAATGATGAGCTTTTAGCTCTCGATAGAAACCACACTTGGGACATAGTACGTTTACCCACCGAAAAACATCCTGTTGGCTGTCGATGGGTATACAAGATCAAGTACAAAAGTGATGGATCTATTGAAAGACACAAGGTAAGACTTGTTGCCAAAGGTTATACACAAACATATGGAGTTGACTACAAGGAAACCTTTGCTCCGGTCGTGAAAATGAACACTGTGAGAGTGTTAATGTCAGTAGCAGTAAATTATGGTTGGTTTTTATTTCAAATGAACATGAAAAATGCATTCTTGCAAGGGGATTTAGAAGAAGAAGTATACATGACCACTCCTCCTGGTCATCCCTTAGAACATCAAGCTGGAGTCATGTGTAAGCTCAACAAAGCCATTTATGGGCTTAAACAGTCTCCACGGGCATGGTATGGTAAGTTGAGTACTACTCTTATAAGTTTTGGCTTTCGTCGGAGTATGTCTGATTCATCGATGTTTGTTAGAAGGAACACCAATGGCATCATTGTTGTGTTGGTTTATGTTGATGACATTGTCATCACTGGTGATAATCTCTATGACATAGTGGCTCTCAAACAGTATTTGAATGAGAAATTTGACATTAAAGATCTAGGAAAATTACGGTACTTTCTCGGAATTGAAGTAGCCACTTCGACTAAGGGTTTGTTTATCTCTCAAAGAAAGTATACTTTGGATCTCTTGAAAGAGATTGGCAAACTCGGTGCCAAACCTGTCGATTCCCCCATGGACTATAATAGTATATTTCTCACTGATACTACTCCATTACAAGACAGAAGCCGCTTTCAACGCTTAGTGGGAAGATTAATATACTTAACAATTACCAGGCCTGACATCTCTTATGCAGTAAGTTATGTGAGTCAGTTTATGCAAGCACCTACTGAAGGACATATGGAACTTATTGACCGCATCCTGCGCTACCTGAAATCTTGCCCGGGAAGAGGTATTTGGATGCGGAAACATAATCACACGAGAATTGTGGGTTACACTGATTCTGACTGGGCTGGAAGTCCCTCAGACAGGAAATCCACTACTGAATTTTGCACATTTGTGGGTGGCAATTTGGTCACGTGGAAAAGTAAGAAACAACATGTTGGGCTCGTTCTAGCGCTGAAGCAGAATACAGGGCAATGGCTTCCACTACTAGCGAACTCGTCTGGCTTCGAGCTTTGTTACGTGAATTGGATCTTGAGACTTCTGACCGTCCGATGCAATTATATTGTGACAATCAAGCAACCACTTATATTGCTTCTAATCCTGTCTTCCATGAACGGACCAAACATATAGAGGTGGATTGTCACTTTGTTGCATGAAAAAGTCCAGGATAACACCATTGAGACTCCTTATATCCGGAGTGAGGATCAGCTCGCAGATGTGTTCACTAAAGCTCTAGCCACAAAATCCTTTCACAAAATGTTGATCAAGTTAACCTCCGATGATATCTTCGCCCCAACTTGAGGGGGAGTGTTAGCTAGATAATGATCATGCTAGATTGAGCATGATCGTGATAAGATCTTCTATTGAAGGAAAGCTGGTTGGTGTGATTGATGTAAGATGGGTAATTTGGTTGGTGGGTAGGTGATTGTGCTAAGATCTCTTATAGAAGGAAAGTTGAGTAGCTGATTTGGTTGGTGTACAAATTGTATGGATTATATTACTATCTATGGATAGTTTCCCTTGTATTATTTTCTCTATTTAAAGGATAATAAACCTTCCCAAGAAGTATGAAGAACTTGAGGATTCTCACCGTGGAGTAGACTTCTGTGGTAGAAGTTCGAACCACGTAAATATTTTCTCGTCTTTCCTTTATGCATAAGTTAACAATTTTCTTAGAAATAAGGGCTCACCATTGTGATCTTTGTTTTAATTCTAATGAACGTAATGAGTTTGTATTAGAATCCTGCAAACACAAAAGTAGATGAAGGATTAATACGGACATAATTTGTTATTCTTGAAAGAGATAACAGAATATCTTAAGGAATTGATCGTTGCATCAACAGAAATTTATTCAATAAGTCTGGTTTGGTTAAGCATAATTTAATTGAGGAAGTTCGAATCCTATCTTTGGTTTCATAATCTTCTTATTAATTATTAATCTTGGTAATTCAGTTGTCTAAATAATAGAGAGAATTAATTAGGTTTGGTAATTGAACATTCTCCCTGTGGAAACGTTACTCGACTTATCATTATTAAGGGGTTAGGATCCAGGGTTGGTCGATAAATTATTTGCACGACCCGTACACTTGCGGATTCGACAACAAGCATATATCCATAGAAATAAGACAACAAAAATTGCAACTTAACATTACTTTCCAATGGGAATCCCCAAAATGGTTGCTTGGGTGGGGATTGGACGTTTGTCAACCCGAAGGTATCCGAGGAGAGTGGGAAGAAGGGGATATCACTGGCTGGCCCAAGGGCGTTAAATGGATTATTATCGATTAAACGGTGTGGTGTGGTGCGGTGCCTAAGAGGGTAAACCAAAATCAAGCCGTTTAACTAAACAGTGTCAAAATTGTTATCAATACCGATTATTAATCGATTTCGGTTATCCAGTTTTTAATTGGCTTTTCATTAAATGTTTTTTCTTGTGGTTTATAAACATTAAACGCTTTGGTTTCCTTAATCAATTTCTAAATGACTCGATTGTCATTAAACGGTGGCAGTTGTCATCAATCAGTTTCCCCCAATATTTGGAAAACAATTTCATGTGCAGGCCGTATACTCACATAACCGGATCATGTGCTGGCCGTATTGATAGTCTCTCACCTCCCTGAAAATGTGGACTATTCTATTGATGAAACCATTTCCCGTGTTGTGATTGGTGTGACCTCAGAGATTCTCCACACTGGCAGTATGGAATACGTACCAAACATAAATAAACCCAACCCTGTCCCAGAGAACATGACCTTCTTAGATTGATTTGGGTCGGACAAGGTTCAAACTATTAGTTTTTTGTTGCCAGGAAAGTGGATACCACATACCAGTCACCAATTGACATTATGGCGTCTTAGCGAACGAGGCTCCTGCTATTGTATGGTTAGGAAAGGGACAGAATGTACGCAATTCTACCCCCATAACGTGGGGATGTTTTTAATGTTTCGAACCTGTGACCACCAAATTGTAATATAACAACTTTACCGTCACAGGAAGACTCACCCTAGCTTTAAAATCAACTGTTTACATTCAGACATGTAAATCAATGCTGAGATTCCATTTATATAAAGATCACTCATTAATTACCAATTCAACTTTTTTGGATAAGTAATTACCAGTTCAACTTATTACATTATTTCCCATACATAATACATCCCTTCAAGCAAACCAAAGACTGATCATCATCATCACTCCTGAGTAGAACAGAACAGAAAACCAATATAGCTTGGAATGTAGATGACTGAGTCATGCGCACCACTCCTTCAGTGTGGGTGTTGCAACTCCAACGTTTGTCATGTCCAAAAGATTGGCTGTTTCATGAAAATTCCAACACTTTAATCAGCAATTTTTGGAGGTTAAATTATCAAGAAATCAAAGTATTCTTGGAAGTAATTGATCCCAATAACAGCATGCATTTTAGTCATTGTTTTGGTTGTTAGTTTTGGTGCTTTCTACCAAAAAATGGAAAATGACTCAGCCCCTTGAGAGTACTAACCAGCATGTATTTCTGGTGTAGCCGCTGCGGTAGCATCAGTTATGATCGATATGGATGGGTAGTCCAACTCCACTGCTTCGAAGATTGTTTGCCTAATACAGTTTGGGGTTTGTATCCCTAGTAACCATAAAATTAAAGGAGGAAACAAGTGAGCTTTAGAGAATACAAGTCATTTTCAGATATCCACACAATTCAAACCCAACCCAATCCAACACATCTAACCCTAGCTTTTAAGGATTAACTAATATTAATCCTTGATTGAATCTCTCGATCCAGTTCTTGATATTACTTGGTTATAATTGTGATTATCAGGATTAGGGTTTTAAATCCAAGTATCAAACATGGTATTGGTAATGTTCAATTTGGATCGGTATATAGATTCAATGGTAAACTGACAAATGATCGAACCATATATAATAATATTACTTGAATCATGTTCAAGATTGTGATTAATCATAAAACACATATAGAAGGGATTCTAAAAAGATTGAAAACCATACTTTTTTGTGTTTTGGGTGGAGGGAGATATTCACTAAACACAGAACAAATTAAGATATAAATCTCATTCAAGAACCAAATAAGAAACAAATCCCTCCAAAGTAACAAAGAGAAAAGTTCAAACCAAAAGCAGCTAATTAATATATGAGCTCAATTGACAACATATCTATCAGCAGAATTAAAAACAAAAATAAAAAAAAAAGTTTTTTTAAAAATTAATTTTAACTGTAAATGGTCAACACGTGGCATCAAATTTCATAGATGATTGACACATGTCATAAATAAATTAAAATTAAAACAAATACGTATTAGATCGGATCAGCCGATTCAATTCTGGACCAATAAAAAAAAAAAAAAATCCTGGGAAGCACAGGATTCTGTAGCAGATCAATCTCGGCAGATACTGATACGAATCAACCATTCCAATATCGGGTGGTTTTTTTTTTCTAATTTATAAATAACTCCCGAGAAGATTTGAATTCATAACCTCTTAATTCTAAGATATTGATATTTACCAACAAAATTATCCCCTTGGGGTTCCTTAACCATGAAATTCACTATCCATAGAGTCTATCACAAAACTGCAAATCAATAGCAACAAGTCTTGGATCTTCAGTTACCTGTGACAACCAAGCTATCGATTCCAGCCCTTTGAAGTAATGGATGAAGGTTAGTACCAAAGAAGGCACTGAAACGAGTCTTAACAATCTTGTAGTCACTTTTTTGGATCACTAAGCCATCAGCCAATTCTGCACCAACACTACCTTTAACAGCTGGTCCTTCTTTCTCTTTACCATACATGTGCGTCCGAAAGAGTTCCACGTCTCTTCCCAACGAGTCATGTTCCCGGACAATCTAAAATTTCTCAACAATGTTCATCAATCAACAATAAGAAGAAAGAACCCAACTGAAGGTGTTTTAAGCGTGTGAATTGGTCAGGTTTATATTACAGGATTTAGCCGTTTGAGGCCTGCCAAGCATGCATGATCTGGGCTATTTATCACAAAAAAAAAAGAAGAAAAAAGAAGAAGAAGCATGATCTGGGTATTAAGAGTTAGGACTGCAACAAGGTCATGTTGGGTCGGGCTTTTTAAAACCACAGCCCAATTCTGAGTACAATTAGCTGGGCCTAGGCCCTGCCCTCCCCTAACTCAGGGCCTAAAAAATCCGCAATCTTAACCCACCCACAGGGTTGGAAGTGAGATGCAGGGGTTGGTCTAACTCAGGGCCTGGAAAATCCGCAATCTTAACCTGCCCTCAGGGTTGGATCAGACAACCTTGATTGACCTTGACCATGGGGAGGGGGAAGAGAGATGCAGGGGTTGGGCTAGACTGGGGAGAAGAAGAAGAAAGAAGAAGAGAAAGGAGGAATAATGAAGAACCAGAGGAGAAGGAAGAAGAAGATGGGGCCAGCTAGACCGGGTTGAGCTCAATCCTTGCCCAGTCCAACCCTGACTTAAGGTCATAAATTTTCGGCTCTAACCTGCCCTTAGGGTGAGGGTGTCTCAGCCTAATCTCTCTTTGGGCTTATGGCGGGCTTTGGCCGAAAGGGCCAAACTTGCACCCCTACTGGTATGATTAACCAGTGCACCTATATAAATAATTTTTTTTTTTTTTTTTTTTTTTTTTTATATTTTGAGAGAGAGAGAGAGAGAGAGAGAGAGAGAGAGAGAGAGAGAGAGAGAGGTGTTTTCAATCCCAAAGTTCAAACTAAGGAGGTGGAAGGACTTCTGAGTGTGTAAGGAGGCTATAGACTGTGTGGTAGTTGGTGGATTAAACTCCCATCACCTTTCCACTGGTGTGGCAATATGTACAACAGACACATGACACATGAAAACTGAAGACAGTAAAAATTAGCTTTGACGCCGTGTAAAGTTTTTAATCCAAAAATTCATACTAGTACGTGGAAGCATGTGGAAACTGAAAGACAGTAAAAACTAGTTCTCATACCATGTAAAATTTCTAATCCAAAAGTTCCAACTAATAGATTAAAGGATTCCCAGAGAGAGAGAGAGAGAGAGAGAGAGAGAGAGAGAGTACCCAAATTACAAGAATGCCACGCTGCCGTGCGACTTCGACAGCCTTAATGACATTAGGGATAACAGCTTCGCCTCCAGGCAGCTGCATGAATTTCCCTGGAAGAAGATAATCTTTCTGCATCCAACCCCATGAGTATAAGACGACAATACAACAGTGTTAATATATCAAAATCTGATCAACTAATATCAGGAATTCTTCGGTGATTAATTAAAAAGATTAACAGAGTATTTCCAGAACTGAAGTAAAAGTTAAGTAATAAGGAAAATTTGAATAAGAATCCAAATGAACAAACAGAAAATTAAGAGGCAAACCTGCATGTCTATGACAAACATAGCTGTTTTCTTCCATTTCTCCTCCATTTTCCTCTCGATTCTAACTTCTGATCACTTTCACTTTTTCCCACCTAGAGAGATAAAGGAAAAACTTTGCTGCAAATCCTTGAAATGATTTTGCTGCATGTTTAATTTATATAGAGATTATTCTTCTCTTTTTATTTTTTAATATTTTATTCAGTAATCAAACATTATCTTTAAAGTGTGGGGCTCTCCAGAAAGAAACTTTTACTTTTCTGAGGGAGAAGTTTTATGGTGTGTTGTGGTCCACTTGGGTGTCAAAATTGAATCCAAGTTGGATTCGATTTGGATTGAATGTAAATTGAATTTCTTAGACTGTGTTTTTAGAGCTGGTGAAATCTGAAATCAGACTAGACCGATTGATGAATTTCGAAGCAAATCGATACAATGGGCGCAAACCGACTACTCGATAATTGACCAATAAGAGCCTATTATACCAACTTTTTACTAAACTTACTTGAACGAAACAAAAAACCAATAAGCCAAAGATAATCAATCAATAGAGCCATTAAGTCAATTTTTTATTAAATATACATATAGAAAACATAAACCAAACTCAATGGATCTGACAAGAGCACATTAAGCAAGTCCGATAAAATTTGAAATTGAACCAGAAATTTTCTTAATGGTTTACTTTCGGGCTTGAGTGTATAGGCTTGAAACCGATTCAGCCAGGACCAATGACACCCTTAGGTCCACTTAACTAAGTCATGATTATATTTAGCAACATCTCAAAGTTTCATGACTAATTCAATCAAAATACCATTGTATTGACATGCATCTCCATGTATATATGTCTATACATGTTTATGGTATTCCAATCAGCACCACTATTGTGCACAATCCCAGTCTTGAATTTACAAATATCAAATTTGACCCACCTTGATAATTATGATGAATTAACTATTTTTAGCCATAGAATAATATAAAATATTTCTCAAAAAATTAATAACTATAAGAGATTACTTGTTTCTAAAATATCAATTATAAGATACCTTACTATATATATAGTTGTTAGATAATATATACTATAGGTTAGCCAGTCTTTTGGCCCTCGGAAGAGAGCTCTTAGTACTGATCGAGAGCCAAGGAATTTTGGTCGGCATGAAAAGCCAATGGGAGGGAAAAAACAAAGAAGTATAAGATGTTGAGCTAATTTTTGCTTTTTGATACTTAAGCTAACTTCAAAAAAATATTTTTTCTTATAAAATCAAAGAAGAAAGACTCCATACATAAGAAGAATAAAGATAAGAAATTACTTCTCTAGGCAAGATTTTAAATTCAAGTATCGGATTCGGTATCGGTTGTGTTTAAAATCAATCCGGATTAGATCAGGGTATGGATTTAATGATACATTGACATGTGGTCGATCCACAATAAAATAAGACTCAAACAGGAGTTGGATCGGGATTGGCCACCCCAAAAACTGATACGAGTCAACCAGATCAGCCAATCTAATATCGATACGTTGAACTATATCAGTAGGTATCATATGTATGTTCCTTTGATTCAACTTAATGTGAAAATTAAAAGGGCTGGATTCTATTTCAAGGAAGTCTACATCAAAATTGGATTAGTGAGCAACCAAATTGGATTTGTTTATATGAGATTCGCAAGTGTTCAATGAGTCATTGACGTCGTTTCCTTTACATGCACATTCATTGAATCATCACGTAAATTCCAATATACAAGAGGTATTGGTTTAAAGACAAAAAGGATGAAGAGGATTTACGTGATTGGATACCGATGTCAGTCTCAATAAGAATATCCCAATCAAATTAGCTTTAAAAAATCATTTTTATTTGGATTTATTAACTGTGGCAAGGAAAACACCAAATCAAAAAGAGTACATGTTTCATAAAAAAGAATTCAAAAATCGATATGCAATGGAGAGTGGGAGCCATTTTATGGTGAGCTCCTTGCTATCCATTCATTTACACGCACGATTTTTTTGTTTCTTTTTTCTACACACTGGAGTCTACAGCATAGATCATATATGGGAGAGCCAAAGATCATTTTCACTGATAAAGGAAATAAATATTTGTTTAGGCTGCATGCAAATGGCTTAAGTGGTTTTTTGCTTTAATTTGCTGGTCGCTCCAAGCTTGAGGTTTGCTTTTGTGTTCTTGACCTCTCTCTCACATCCTGGGTATCTGACCTAAGGGTGCAAAAAATGCACCGACCTAGTTTATCGAAATCAATTTGAACCATTTACACAAGATCTCTTCAGAATGCTTTTGTTTCTTCTCAGATTGACATTCATGTATAGTACAAAGATAACCATGTGGAAGGGTTGAGTCAGGTCCGGTTTGATTTGGGTTGGGTTAATCATGGGCACTTGTACATGGACACAAATCTGACTCATATACTAATTAGTAATCATAGGGTTTTCCACAATATAAAACTCGAAAATCCCCTATTAACTGGATTTTCCTTGTGCCATGTCTTTCCACAACCACTACCTTATCCCATCACCTATCAATCACCCTACTCACCAAACCCCATCCCACCTCCTATCAACCACTAGATCGCCGCCGCGGGGGGGGGGGGGTGAAAGAGGTGGAAGGAGGAATGAGAAGGAAGAAGAAGAAGGGTGGCAGCAAGGTTGAAAGAGAAAGAGTCGAGAAGAAGAAGAGGAGGAAAGAAAATAGAGAGGGGGAAGTTTATCCCTGCAACTACCCCATCCTCGATCACCTTTGCTGCCATCTTCCATTGGCTCATCACATCAACCTCCACCATGTGATTTGGTCCCATCATTACCATTGATTTGCAATCTCACCCATTGATCCCATCATGAACCATTGATTTGCAATCTCACCTACCATTGATCCCATCATCAATCATTGATTTGCAATCTCACCTACCATTGATCTTGACTTTTTATTTAATTAAATCTGGCCATTGATCTTAAATTTTTATATGATTAAATTTGATTATTAATCTTGAATTTTAATATGACAAAATCTGGCCATTGATCTTGAATTTTTATTTAATTAAATCTCGCCATTGTTCTTGAATTTTTATGTGATTAAATCTGATCATTAATCTTGAATTTTAATGTGACAAAATCTGGCCATTGATCTTGAATTTTTATTTAATTAAATCTTGCCATTGATCTTGAATTTTTATGTGATTAGATCTGATCCTATTGATCGTGAACAATTGTTATATAAATTTGATCCATGATCTCGACCATCGATCTTGAATGTTTTGATGTTTGATTTGAACCATGGATCATGACTATTTTGATATGTGATCTGAACCGTTGATCATGACTATTTTGATATGTGATTTGAGCTATTGATCATGATTATTTTTTATATGTGACCTGAACCGTTGATCATGATTATTTTTTTATATGTGATCTGAACCGTTGATCATAATTATTTTTTATATGTGATCTGAACCGTTGATCATAATTATTTTTTTATATGTGATCTGAACCGTTGATCATGATTATATTTTTTATGTGATCTGAACCATTGATCATGATTTTTTTTATATGTGATCTGAACCGTTGATCATGATTATTTTTTTTATATGTGATTAGAACCATTGATCATGATTATTTTTTATTTTTTATTTTTTTTTTTGCAAATATCGTTAGTGTGATTCTTGAAATTTCCATAGCTCTCTTTCAGGTAGTTCTTTCCTCTAGCTGTCACTCGGCAGGAAGGAGATCGTCTCCTACGGCAAGACGGTCCTGCGACTGATCCAAGGGTTTGGGGATCAGTCTGGCCGCCTGCCAATACATTGGGGGGTGGGCCAGTTGAAATCCGATCCTTGGCAGGCGGCAGGACCGCAGGAGACGATTTCTATGCCACTCGACATATCTCTCTAGATTTGCAACATTTATTTATCAATAGGATCATAGAAACTTGTTTATCTTTACGTCTAAATTCATAGTTAACTTATTCATTTCTTATTGGTATATCATATTGACATCTAGATTCATAGTAAACTTATTTTTTCTTTATTGTTATATTATATTGACTACAGTGTGCATTGTGAATATGAACATCCAAATGGACAATCTCATGTGGAGCAAAGGTGACTATTTAAAAAAAAAGAAAAAAAGAAAAAAAAAAGGGAATTTGTTAGGGTTTTGGGAGAGTAAAGGAGATGAGACTATCAGTTTGTTTTATATTAATGGTTATGGACATTTCCTAAGAACTTAAAGCTCATGGAAATGAATTGATTCTAAACATGTATAGGTTTCCACCGATGGTTGGGGCTTATTTCTCAGTTGAGGTTGCTCCCTTTGTATGATTAGGAAAAAATCAATTCTTCTTGTAATTGTTGTTCCTCCCAACCTTTTAGATATGAAATAAGCTTGGGAATTTCTGTGGATTCATGGAGAACCTTGTTTAGTTGAGAGTGCCAACTGTTTTCAAATTGTTAATTTTCCTTGAGCTATAGGAAAAGACGATGTTTTTTTTTTTTTTTTTTTTTTTCTTCTTCCTTTGGTTTGGTTATTCACGGATTTTGGGTATGGGCTCTAAACATCGTGAACTTGTTGATGTGTCTTTTTCACTGAAGGCATTAATGAGATGTTCCTCTTCATAGAGACTGATAAGAAGATTTGATTTTGATAATCTGAGGATAATTTACACATGAGATCCATGTTAAAGTGTTTATGATGAATCCACCTCTCTCTAAAGTGTTTATGATAATTCCCCTGTCCAAGGCTTTTGGGAGGTTTAGCGAAAAAAATCATAAGTAGCAGTAACTACATGAACTGCCCATTGACTGATGGCTCTTTAATAGTTGGAAATGAGATTCCTACATTTGCTACATTTGCAAGGTCAATGGGAATTTGTGAATCCTCAGTTTCCCCATATAGCATTTCTGTAACAATTTTGAACCATTTCTTATGCAATTTAAATTTTGTAGTCAATATCCAACCAATTGTTTATATCATGTACTTTTACCTCTTTTGTGCACAAAACTCCTTGCCTCCTTGAAGCATTAGATTAGCAAAATTCCCTTTTGATGAACTTAATATAACGCTGAGAGGGGGGTGAAATCAGTGTTTGAAACTTTTTCCTGATTATTTATTGCTGCCCAGAGCTGATGGAGATATATTCTTTTACACACACACACAAGCGTATGCAAATCTACCTCGCTACGACTTAGTGGCCAGGTTTACCAGATTTGCACACCCACCCTGCAAACCATTCCATGCACTCCAAAATATGATAGAAAAATAAAGACAGTCCACAACACAGGATATACATGGTTCACCAATACAGTGTGTGATGGCTAGTCCACGGAGTAATGCTCAACGGACTCCGTATATACTCAATACACTTCTTTTTGCTGTCTACACAACAGGGAGTACATACACCCAATTTACCTAGCATAAAAACTAGGAAGGCACACATGTGCCAGGAATTCAGGTATCAAGTACCAGTGCTCAGCACACGTTGCACACCACGCTTAACCCGCACCCACGGGAAGCAAATAACAAATTTTTTATGCTTATAAATTTGCCTTACAATTTTTCCCCACTAGCTAGGTATTCAACAATTTGCACTTACGCTAGAATACAATAAATTGAAAGCATAAATAGATAAGAAATTGAGAATCTCACAAACAATGCTTTCGAATGGCCAAAATCTCTCTGAAGCTTCAACTGCCCTCAGGTACTCTCTAACAGTCTTCAATGATGATAGAGATCGATTCACAGAGCACACCTTGCTCATAAGCTTCAAATCTCTTTCACACAATCCATAATCACTATGAATATGAAAATAAAAGCTCTACTAATCTCTCACAGAGATTTAGCACTCCATTGATGCACAAAGAAGATGTAGTTGGTGATTGATCACTCCCACATGGCACGAAACCCTAGAAAACCTTCTCTCTGCCTTCAAAACGCTCTTTTCAATTTTTCTCTAGGTTTTTACAACTCCCAATGGCACCCAATGTGTAGAGCATCAAAAAACATGGAAACTGCAACTTGAACGGATCGATTTGGAGCTCGGATGAAGAAGTTATGACAGTTTGAAGTTCGGCCAACCAAAAGATTCAAAATGGAATTTTTCCTTTTATAACCGTACACCCGCGCCACACCGTAGCTGCGCCGCCGATGCGCTGTCGCGATATGATTGGTCCATCGTAGAATCTTCAGCACGGACCGTCAGATTGAATTAATAAAGGCGGGATCGATCTTGGTTCGTCGGATCCGCATAATTCGCGTCAGGCGCGATCGGAGATTACGTGAGCCGCTAGATCTGGATCTGATCCACTGCGCACCGTACGCACGCTACACCGAATCAAGCAGTAACACAATAGATCGCGGTCCATTATAATATAATCCATCCAACCAATCCGAAGGCGCGCGATGGAATCTGACGCGATGGCTGAGATCCACTCGAGCTCGCCTTAATCAGATCCATCCAAACATGATCTTGATGACGTGGCTCATTCTGAGCCGTCCGAACAGAATTTAACTCTATTTATGATAATTTCAGTCTTTTCCCTCAACTCTTGATAATTGCAAAAAGACCCCTGAACTTCTTCAATATATTACTGTTTTCCCTGTATCATATATACTCACCGAAAGCTTGATTTTTTGGCCGTTTTCGATCGTTTCGACGGAAACTGCGATATCTCCCTCATCTGAAGTTGGAATTGAGTGATTCAAGTTGCGTTGGAAATATAACTCGACGCTCTACATCTTTCCACTGTCAAATTTCCATGAACCTGTTGTGGGACCCACCAAAAATAGGCACAAAGTTAAAACTCTGTCAAACCTTGGAATTTGAACCCGAAACTTTGCGTGCATACATGCCAAGTGCCATGGGCTGCCGTGTTGGCATGTCACCTTGCCACCACACCTGTGGGTCCCACTCATATTTTTTTCTCTCTCCTCTTTTTCTTTCTTCTGATTCTCTCTCTTCTTTCTCTCTCTTGAATTTTTCTCTTCAATGTCACAACATCAGAAACATGAGAAACATGAACAAGATCAGAAAAGCTTCAGGAACACTGTCGCATCCTCAGAAACTCGGCCACATCACCAGTGGGGTCCACAAACATTCTCTCTCATCAAAATCAGTGTAAAATCTCATTTAACTCATTGTAAGTCATCTGAAACACATATAAAACATTGTAGAACACACAAGTGAAGTTGCCACATCTGTGCCACTGCACTGACACTCTCTCTCCTACACTGACACTCTCTCTCCTCATTTCTCTGACTGAATGCTCACAAACACTGTCACATCAGTCAAGTTGCCAACAATGACAACATAAAGTCCAACACCTTTTGCATAAGATTCATCACTAAAACAGAATAGAAAGACCATCACTTTGAGTTGTATATCTTTGCAATGGTCTGCTAAGCTGAATTTTTTAGCCATGTGACCAGCTTTGGAAAGGGAAAGAAGCAAAAAAATCTATTTGTGTAACATGTATCACCCCCAAAACAAGGTTAAGGATTGGCCATAGCCAAGTAGAGATCAGGCAATCATTGAACTACTCCAATAATATATAGTTGTTTCGATAAACCACTGGAAAGTAGAAAGATCAGATTTATTTCTTAGTGTATCAACCATCTAACATATGGTAGGTTCATGGTCTGATCTTTGGTCCTTGATACGTGCTCCACAAATGCCCCTTTATCATATTAAGGCATCCTCAAGCATGTATTATGTGCTTTAAATGTCAGTCATACCCTTGCACCATATCCCTTTGTACTTAGCATGATTTCACCAAGGCATGGTCTTTTGTGGTAGTGCTATATATGCTCAGTTGATTAGACTTTTCCAGCCCTAAAAACTTACTCTGTTTAAGCAAACAAGGCCTACTTGGCAATTTTGCATAGATAAGGTTAAAAAGTGTAGAAATTGTTATCCTTCACATTTGGTGATGTGCTATGTTATCCATCACAAGTTTCCTCCCCCTCCCCTCCCATCTTCACCCTTTCTCTATTGATGTCAAGCCATTTACAGTATAATAATATAATTTCAAACTCTTCGATTCATCTTTCCAAAATCTTACATCCTCCCTTTCTTCGACACCAAAATGTTCATTCAAATATTATGTAAAGGTAGCAACAAAAAACTTGGTAAAAGGTTTCAACATTTAAGTGAGACCATTAGCAGATTTTTTAAGATAGTGTTGGATGCGTTCTTGAAGTTGGGGAGAGAGAACATTTGACCACCAAACTTGAACGTGGTCCCCGTAGAGATTAAAAGTAACCCAAAGCACTATCCATTCTTCAAGGTAATTTTATTAATACAATTCCTCTTCCGTTTTTTTATAATTAAGTCATTCATATATCTAAGAAGGATACTGTTTATGTATTAGAATTGTGTTGGTGCCATTGATGGCACACATATTGATGTAGCTATACCTCAGCATTTGCAAATACCCTACAGAAATAGGATATGTACACTTACATAGAACGTGATGTGTATTTGTTCGTTTGACATGAAGTTTACATTTGTAAATGCCAGTTGGGATGGGAGTTCAAATGTTTTTTGTGTGTTTGGAGATGCTCAGACATCAGAACATATGAGATATCCCCATACACCACCAGATATAAGATTCTCATTCCAACTCATTTTTAAGTGTATTTTATATGTGTTTGTAATTCTCATGTTACCTGCATTTTTTATTGGGTAATTGACACATACCACCCCTGTACTTTAACCCGATTCCAGATAATTTAATAAGTTGCTGAATCGGACGAATACCACCCTTTAATTTACACCATATTGACGAACCAATCGAGCCTTACAGTTTAACCTATTTATTCTCTTGAATATGACCAAAATACCCTTTGTAGGTTGCAGGTTGCTTTGAAGAAAATTCTTCTTCTTCTCCGGCAACTGCAACGACTGTCAAAAAAATACAAATACCCACAGGAAAGTGGATATCGAGTGCTCCCGAATGAAGAGAGGAACGACGCAGTGGGTTTTCTACAACTGAACCGGCAAGACATTAGTACCGTCGCTGGCCTTGTTGGCACTATCAAACTCGCCGCCGTCTCTGTCTTTAATGGATGTAGAATGGGACTTCATCGTCATTGCCTAAGAAAGGAAACAATATCGTCAACTTACCGCAAGAACAACTGGAAACAATTTCTGATTTTTCGACGAGATTTTACGATCTTCCAACGCCTCAGATCTTCTGTCTTCTCAGTCGTCGCCTCCTTCAATTGACCTCTTTCTCCTTCAATCGACCTCTTGGCTTTTTTCCTTCGGTCTTCTCTTTCAGTTGGGAGAGGAAGAAGAACAAAGGAAAGGAAAGAGGAAAAAATCAAGAATGGTTGGACCAAGGGGTAAAATTGTATATTTACTCTCTTTGTTTAAGAATGGTTGAACTAGGGGGTAACTCGTCCGATTTAGCAACTTATTAAATTATCTAGAATCGGGTTAAAGTACAGGGGTGGTATGTGTCAATTACCCTTTTTTATTTTATTTGTGAACAATGTTAAAAGGAAGTACTACGTTGTTGACACAGGATATCCAAGCCTTCGTGGGTACTTGACACCTTTTAAAGGCGACATATGTCACCTGCGAAATTATAGAGGACAGAGAAGAGAACTTAGAACTTTGAAAGAGTTGTTCAATCGTAGACATTCTTCTTTAAGGAATGTAATAGAACAAGCTTTTGGGGTGTTGAAAGCTCGATTTGAAATTTTGAAGTCAATGCCACCGTATTCATTCAAGGCTCAATCGTATATTGTAGTTGTATGTTGCGCTTTTCACAACTATATTAGAGATGACTAAGTTGTTGATAAAGAATTTAAAAGACTACGTGCGTACGATGCATTAAATCCGGCTCAAGAGGCTGAGCATGCTGCTTTAGGGAATGTTGATTATGTTGTAAAAGATCCAAGAAATTTACAAGGAACCCCAATGAGATGAACACAGGGAGGGTACAAATTGCAAATCAGTTAGTTAAACAAAATGGTCTAGTAGAAATTTGATGAACGATCAGTTGGCTTTATCAGTTTTTGTATTGAACTTGGTGAATAAACTATACAATTGTTAACAATATTTCATTTTAATTAAGTCAAATTTTATAGTATTACTTTGTTTTGTAATTATTGATAACTACTACAACTTTGTTTTAATTAATGTTTATATAATTCACGTGGATACAAAAATATGACTACCAATATTCCACCAATGTGCTTTTGTGGAATGGGAAGGATGTTAATGCTCACTTCACGAACCAAGAAAAATCTAGGGCATAAATTTTACACAAGTCCAGTCAAGCTAGATCATCCATATACATTCTTTTGGGTGGATGAGTACAATGAGAGTAAAGAGTTCTCATTTCAGCCCACCCCAAAGTTGTATGCGACTGGAGAAACACAACATTTACGCCATGAAGTGCAAGTGCATGTAGACCAATGATATTTATACCTGATATATAGAGTCATTGTATTCCTAGTCATATGGGTTCTTTTGTTGACATGTTTTGTTATTTATACATAATCCAAGATGTATTGAAGACAATGTTAATCAATTTAATACTTTGTTAGTAAAATCGATTTGAAAAAATGTGATTTTTTGTTATGTATACATCATTCAGGATGTATTGAAGACAATGTTAATCAATTTAATACTTTATTAGTAAGATAGATTTGTAAAAAAATGTTTTAATCTAAATAAATATACATATTAATGGCATAATGGCAATGATTGTAATATTTATTCCAAAAATTTTGATTCCAGATTAGTTTTTATCAAATAGTCTCCTGCTCTCAATGAGCTCTGGAATTGATTCTAGATAAGTTTTTATCAAATAAACTCCTGCTCTCAATGAGCTTTGGGAAAAAGTGGGAGCTCAAAAATGACTCCAGAGCAAGAGTCAGGGAGCGGGAGTCAGAGTGTTATCAAACGGGGACTTAATGTTCCCTCGCCTCCTTGAAAATGTTAGTTACTCTATTGATGAAACCATTTCCCATGCTGTAACTGATGCGACCTTAGAGATTCTCCACACAGGCAGTAAAGAAAACATTCAGACATGTAAATCCATGCTGAGATTCCATTTATATAAAAATCACTCCTTAATAGTCAGTTCAACTTATTGCATTATTTCCTATACATAATACACCCCTTCAAGCAAATCAAACACAGATGATCATCACTCATGAATAGAACAGAATAGAAAACCAATTTAGCTTGCAATGTTGATGACAGTATCAAGCGCACCACTCCTTCAGTGTGAGTGTTGCAATTCCAACGTTTTTCATGTCCAAAAGATTGGCTGTTTCATGAAATTCAAACACTTTAATCAGTAGTTTTTGGAGGTTACATTATCAAGAAATCAAAGTATAGTTGGAAGTAATTGAAGTCAATAACAACTAACTTAATCAAACTACATGCAATGTTGGTGTGGTGCATCTATCAAAAAATGGAAAGTGACAGCCACTTAGGAGATTATTTTGGGCTTTAGATGAGTGGACACTCCACATACTTATTTAACTTTCAAAAAATAGAAAAAAAATAAAAAAATTTGACTTAGGTCAACAATTGACCTGAATTTTTTTTTTTACTTTGGTCAAACCAATTTGTTTACGACAAGGTGCACCAAGATATGATATTTATTCCAACCAACATATAGAGATATCATAAAAGAATTCAATGGAGTCCAAAAATAGTCTCTCCCCCCCGTAGAACAAAGGTTAAAGTTGTCAACACAAATTTGTCCTCAAATTCCATAATGCTAGAAACCTCATGCATGCACTAGATATGGCTTTTTTTCCTTTTCTTTTTAAATACGGAGAGATAATGGAAGAGAATTAATTCATTGAAGTGTCAATACTCAATCGAACTGCAACGACAAAAAATGACACATCTATTTCTATAGTTCTATGTGTTTTTAGCTCCCCCAAAAAAATAATAATTAATAAAGGAAGAAGTTTTTGGTTTAGTCATCCACCCTTTTTAAGCGCACAAAATTTGATCCCGGTATGCGAATTCTTATACTTATATCCCTCTTGTTCGTGCACCTTACAACTTATCTAATTTACAGAATAAAGAAAGTCTCCCCATAATTTAAAACAAGGAACAAAGAAGAAGAGAGGAAGTACTAGCCTTCATGTATTTCCACTGAAAAAGGAGCTGCGCCGGTGGCATCAGTAATGACTGATATAGACGAGTAGTCCAACTCCAATGCGTCAAAGACTGTATGCCTAACACAGTATGGGGTTTGAACCCCTAATAACCACAAATTTAAAGAAGAAAAGAAGTGAGCTTTAGAGAATGCAAGTCATTTTCAGATATCTACACAACACAATCCACCCAAGCTTTTAAGGATTAGCTAATTAATCCTTGATTTGACCTCTTGATTCAGTTCTTGATATTATTTGGTTTTACTAGTGATTATTAGGATCAGGGTTTTACTTATGATTTTAACCATACGTAAATGTTCAACACCTGACATTGATTTCCATATATGATTGACACATTCCAAATAAATTTAAGATAAAAAACGTATCAGATCAGATCAACTGACTCAATCCTGGACCAACACAATAATTAGGTAGCA
This sequence comes from Protea cynaroides, assembly GCA_028583415.1. NCBI lineage: Eukaryota > Viridiplantae > Streptophyta > Magnoliopsida > Proteales > Proteaceae > Protea > Protea cynaroides. The sequence goes on along the minus strand of CM053268.1, from coordinate 18,216,820 downwards.
CGGGATTTGGTATCAGAACAATCTTGGCAAATACTCATACGAATCAACCGTTTTGTTCAAATCCTTACACTCCCCTCATACTGGGTGTCATTCACTTGTGTCATTCAGTGATTGTCATTCACTGTGTGTGTATATCAATACATCAGTATGTGTATACAGTAAACTACAGTCATTGGATTTCTTCATGCCAGCATGAGTGGTATGAGAGGATTTCTATCCACCGTCTTGATACTTTTTTTTTTCAAGGAGGTAGATCTCAAGGAGATTTGAGTTAGGAACTCTTAATTATGAGGTATTGATATTTACCAGCTAACCTCTTAATTATAAGGTTTTGGTATTTACCAACTAACCTATCCCCTCGAGGTTTTGATATGGGTTCCTTAACAATGAAATCCACTATGAATAGAATCAATCACAAAGATGCAAATCAAAAGCAAACTTGGATCTTCACTTACCTGTGACAACTAAGCTATCGATTCCAGCCCTTTGAAGTACTGAATGAAGGTTGGTACCATAGAAGCCACTATAACGAGTCTTAACAATCTTGTAGTCACCATTTTGGATATCTAAGCCGTCAGCCAGTTCTGCACCAACCCTGTCCTTAATAGTTGGTCCTTCTTTGTCTTCACCATACATGTGTGAGCGATGGAATTCCACGTCTCTTCCCATCGAATCGTGTTCTCGGACAATCTACAATTGATCATCAATGCTCATCAATCAACAAGAAGAAGAAGAACCCACTGAAGGTGTTTTATGTATTTGAACAGGTCAGGTTTATATTCCGGTATTTAGCTATTTAGGGCTGCCAAGCATGATCTGGCTATGAGGACTGCAATAGCATCATGTTTTTTCAAATTTCACTTCAACCCTGAGTCCATTTAGCGGGGCCTTGGCCCGACTCAACTTTAATTCAGGGTTTAAAAAATCCAATCTTGACCCGCCCTCAGGGTCAGACCAAGCGACCCTGATTGACATTGACCATGGGGAAGGGGGAAGGGAGATGCAGCGATTGGACCTGACCAGGGAAAAGAATAAGAAAGACGAAGAAGAAAGAAGATAGGGCCAGGCTTAGCCGGGTCGAGCTCAACCCAAAGCCTCAACCCTCACCTAGCCTGACATCGACTTAGGGCTAGAAATTCTCAACTCTAACCTGATGAACTTTTGAGTCGACATTGAAGGGGGGGGGGGTGAATTAGTGTCTGAAATTTTTCTCTTGTTTTCCTTTACTTTTTACTGCTGCCTAGAGCTGATGGAGAACCAAACTTTCAACAGACACATAAGTGTATGCAAATCTATCTCACTACCACTCAGTGGCCAGGTCAACTAGATTTGCACACCCACCCTGCAAGCCATTCTACGCACTCCAAAATGTACCATAAAATAAAACAATGAACACAGGGATATTAAGTGGTTCACCACCACAGTGTGTGATGGCTAGTCCACGGAGTAATACCCAACAGACTCCTTATTTACTCAATACTCAGCTTTTAGTCTTTTACAAGACAAGGAAACTAACCCTAGGTTTTCCCAACATAAAACTAAGAGGGCGTAACAATGCCAAGATTCAGGTTATAACAAGCAGTGTCTAGCATCCACTGAACACAAAAAATATAAAAATATTTTTGGAGCTTATATCAATGCCCTACAATGAAACCCATAGCTAACTAGGTATTCAATGATTTTCACCCATGCTAGCATACAATAAATTGAAAACAATAATCATATGGGGAATTTAGAAAATCTCATAACTGTTTTCAAATGGCCAACAATCTCTTTGAAGCTTCACACTATTCTTAGGAGCTCTTCAACAACCTTTAATGATGGTAGAAATCGATTCACAGAGCACACCTTGCTCACAGGCTTCCAATCTCTTCCACACAACCTATAATCACCATGAATATAAAAATAAAAGCTCTATTGACCTCTCATAGGGATTTAGCACTCCATTGATGTGCAGAGAAGAGGTGGTTGGTAATTAATCACTCCCACAGAGCATAAAACCCTAGAAACCCCTCTATATATATTCAAAACCCTCTTTTCGATTTTTCTCAGCATTTTTTCAACTCCCAACGGTGCCCAATAGGTAGAGCATCGAATTTCAAACTCGGTGCAAATTGTACCGTCCGATTCCGAGCTAAGATGAAGAAGTTATGGCGGTTTGAAGCTCGACCAATAATATTAAGAGAAATAGAATCTTTTGGAGCGTTCATGTGCGCCCACGCTACAAGGAATTGCCGCCCTCCATACGCGTTGTCGAGTTTCGATTGGCCGTAGCGGAATCTCTAAAATCCGCAGTTCGATTACCTTAAAAAGGCAGGATTTGATATCCGCCATTGGATCTGGTCAAATCACGTCAGCCACGTTCGACGCTAACGATGACCCTTGGATCAGAATTTCTCCGTCGTAGTATTGTGGTCGCGACACACTGAATCAAGGCACTATTAATATATGATGCGATGCATCATATAACGTTGCTCCATCCAACCAGAAGGCTCGCGGGAGGATAATGACGCACCCGCCGAGATACACTCGAGCCCGAAGCTTTATAAGCCATCAGATTGGGATCTGAGCTTCATGGCTCCATTATGATTGCCGATCTTGCATCTTCTCTTCTTTTCATACCGAAAATGCCCCTAAACAAACTCTTTAATGGCCTCTATGACCGAAATTTCATATAACCAAACCTGTACAGTCAAATTCTTCCTGAGAGGTGCATCTCTCTTGATTGTTCAACTCTCTCTCTTTAGGAATTTTAGCAAATAGGTGGTAAGCAATGCGGGCGGCCAGGGCCATGCTCATGACCATGTGGCAATGGGCCTGTGGGCCTTGTTGCCTTGCGGGCTTGCTGCTGCAAGGCATGCCATGGCACCTGCCCATGGTGCACCTGCTGGCCATGTG